>NW_006499452.1:508071-532683 GCF_000471905.2 Amborella trichopoda
ACTGTTGTTGTGCTAGCTTTCCTTATTTACTTTGTAAGACCTCGCCACTGTGAATTTGTCCTATCAATAGATGTATATATGTTTTGCCTGTCACATCTCAGAAATAACAGTATTGTAAATTCTTGGGGTGTGACACTAAGCGAGGTTTAAATATAAACATTATAGTGGATGCAATTATCTTTCGAATGGTGGTGATTTGAAAGTATTTGGATGCAATTTGGTAGGTCAAAAGTTTGATACAAACAGAGTGACAATCCAGAAATTTCCTGCAACCTTTTAACAGTGACATACCCATACATTTTAAAGCATAAATTCTAATTAATGGGGAATTTAAAGATGATGTAAAAGTACAAGTTTAAGTAGACAACCATAGTATTCATTCAAAACTAATTTGAGCCCATTTGGGTATCATTAAGTCACTGAAAGATTCAATACAATATCATCCACAGTTCTTGGAAATTCCAGTTTCTAGTTTTGACATGTATCAAAGAATGAATAATATCTTTCGAGCCAAAATAGATACTCATACAAAACCTATTCCATCTAAAACTAGAATCGTAGAGGCTTTTACACAATTTTTCACAATCAGCAGAGTTATCTTTATTTCTCAATCAATCATGAATTCTAGTACTACAGTTCTGAAACTGCAGGCTCATTCTTGAACAATCACACTCGCGTTCCTCCATTCTATCAATTTACATTTCATGCTTTAGTAAAATTTGTGATACATAGATTCTCAATCCACTTACATGATGTGTATTGGTGCCTCCATAACTCCTTTTTGCACATCCCCTCAAGCTTTTTCAGTGAGCTCTAATGGAGTAATAATGGGTGACGGGGCTTAAGGGTTGGCTCTATAGAGAGGAAGTGAGAGTGAATGGCGTGAGGAAAGGGAAGAGGGGCTTAAGTACTCCCCAAGTGGAAGATGGCAGCCCAAAAGTTGACAAGTGACAGATGGGACACAGGCAACTGGACAAGTGTTGTGTGTGTGGTAGCATGCATATGGTAGGTGGCAATCTCTGATCATGCACGACGTTAACATGCACGGCGGCAGCCCATTTTTGCTCCTTCTTACTGCCGCGTGTGTTCACTCCTTCACATTCCTCTTACTTTTACACTCACAACGGTAACTTCTTCTCTCCTCATCTTCTTTTATGCATGGCGGTAACACTCGTGGTGCTGAGCCTCTCTCTTCTTCTTCTTCTTTCATACGTGGCAATAACACTCACGGTGGTGAGTCTCTCTCTTCTTCTTCTTTCACGCGCGGCGGTAACACTCGCGGCGTTGAGTCTCTCTCTTCTTCTTCTTTCAAGCGCGATGGTAAGCTCTCTCTCCCCTCACTGCCACTTGTATCTCCATGATCAGGAAATCTTGGTCCTTACATCACCCCCCCCCCCCCCCCCCCACCCTCTCCCTTAAAAAGGATTTTGTCCTCAAAAACTATAGTTAGTCAAATAGATGGGGGTATTTATCCCAGATCTTATCTTCTCGTTCCCATGTTGATTATTCTTGTGAATGATGCTGCTATAACACACGGACGAGAGGGATTTCTTTATTACGCAATACTTGCACCCTCTTGTCCAATATTTTAATCGGTTGCTCGACATAAGTCAAATCGTCTCTGATCAGGATTGGTTCATACTTTAAGGCATGGGACAGGTCAGGTTGATATTCTCTCAACAGTGATACATGAAAAACATCATGAATGTTAGTCAACTCGGGTGGTAGAGCCAGTCGATATGCCACAGCTCCGATTCTCTCTAAAATTTCAAAATGTCCAATAAAATCGTGGACTCAGCTTCCCATTCTTACGGAATCTCATAATACCATTAGTTGGCGATACTTTCAAGAAGACTCGATCACCCACTTTGAATTCGAGGTCTTTTCGACCATTATCGGCATAACTTTTCTGCTGACTTTGGGTTGTCATGAGCTATTCTTGAATTAAAGCAATCTTTTTTTATGTTAATTGAACAATTTCTGGTTCTAATAATCTCCTTTCACTGACTTCATCCCAACTTAGTGGTGATATGCATTTCCTCGCGTACAGGACCTCAAACGGTCCCATCTGAATACTGGCCTGGAAATTGTTGTTATAGGCAAATTCTATCAGGGATAAATGGTCATCCGAGCTTCTCTTAAAATCAGTTACACAAGCCCTTGACATATCTTCCAAGGTCTGAATGGTTCTCTCTGATTGTCCATCAGTTTGGGGTTAAAGCAGTACTCAAAGTAAATCTTATCCTCAGGGCTCACTGCATACTAGCCCAAAACCTTGAGGTAAACCTAGTGTCCATGTCAAACACGATACTGGCTAGTATACCATGCAACATAACTATCTCCTTGATGTATAACTGGGCCGATTTATCTAAGATACAAGTTGTGCGGATCGGTAGGAAATGTGCAGCCTTGATCAATCGGGCTACAATGACCGAAATACTATCTGTGTCTAGTGTTCGTTCTAGGTAAGCCTGAGACAAAATCCATGGTGATATGTTCCCATTTCCATTTCGGCACGGGTAAGGGCTGTAATAATCCGAGGGGTCTCTGGTGCTCAGCTTTCAACTGTTGGCATGTCAAGCACTTAGAAACAAACATGGCTGCTTCTCTTTTCATGTCGTTCCACCATAAAGTTCTTTTTAGGTCTTGATACATCTTAATACTCTCGGGGTGAAGAGCATAACGAGAGTGATGAGCTTCCTCTAAAATAGTTCTCTTTATATCCTCATCCTTTGGAAAATAGACCCGATCCCTGAATCTTAACAAGCCATCACTATTCACGGAGAAATCATTTTTCTTTCCTATTTTTATCTCTTTCAAAATTTTTGTGAGTTGGGGATCCTTCTTTTCTGCAATGCGGATTTGTTGGAAGAGTTGGGGTTCTACCCTTATGCTAGTGGCCATTCCTATCCCATCACCCAAGGTTAAAGTTGGGTGCCATTTTACTACATCTTCTAATATTCCCATCTCTCGAACCATCAGATGTTCCATTGATATTATGGGCTTTCAGCTTAAAGTGTCAACTACTGTATTAGTCTTGCTAGGGTGGTAATCATGGTACAGTCGTAGTCATTTAATAGATTCATTCATCTTCTTTGCCTCATGTTCAACTCCTTCTGAGAAATAGATATTTGAGGCTCTTATGATTTGTAACTATCTTAAACCTGGTCCCACAGACGTAGTGTCTCCAAAATTTTAAAGCAAACACTATATGCGCAAGCTCCAAATCATGGGTTGGATAATTTTGTTCATACGGCTTTAATTGTCTGGAGGCATAAGCAATGACTTTCCCCCTCTGCATAAGTACACCCCCATGCCCTTTATGAGAGGCGTCGGTGTAGGCTACAAAGTCCTCATTTCCTTCAGGTAAGGTTAGCATTGGGGTTGTGGTCAATCTCTTTTTTAATTCTTGGAAGCTTTTCTCAAAATCGTCTGACCATACAAATTTCACATTCTTCTGGGTCAGACGAGTTAAAGGAATGCTATCTTCGAGAACCCTTCCACAAAACACATGTAATATCCTGCTAACCCCAAAAACTACGGATCTTTGCTATATTTGTCGGTCTTCCCAACTTAAGCATGGCTTCAATCTTAGAAAGGTCAACCGCGACCCCATCCTTAGAAATAATATGCCCCAGGAAAGTCATGCTGGGAAGCCAAAACTCACTCTTACTCAACTTGGCGTACAATATCTCTGACTTCATAGTTTGAAGGATTATTCTCAGGTGCTGCTCATGCTCTTCTAGATTCCTTGAATACACCAAAATATCAACAATGAAGACCACAACGAAATTATCCAGAGAGGGTCAAAATGCTATATTCATTAGATCCATGAAAGTAGCATGGGCTTAGTCAAATCGAACGAAATTACCAAAAACTCATAGTGGCCGTATCGGGTTCTAAACTAAGTCTTGGGAACATCTTCCTCCTTGACCCATAGTTGGTGATAACCCGATTGAAGATCAACTTTTGAGAATACTTGGGCCCCTTGCAATTAGTCAAATAGGTCATCAATCCTGGGAAGGGAATACTTGTTTTTTACTGTCACTTGATTTAACTGCCTATAATCAATACAAAGCCTCAAGGACCCATCTTTCTTTTTCACAAACAAAACTGGTTCACCCCAAGGCGACACACTGGGTCGGACGAACCCCTTATCCAACAGTTCATATAATTGCTCCTTCACCTCTTTCAGTTCCTCTGGGGCCATCCTATATGGGGCTTTTAAGACAGGAACAGTACCAGGGGCCACATTTATTTCAAACTCTATCTCTCTTATGGGAGGCAAGGAGGTCAATTCTTCAAGGAAAACTTTTGGGTATTCTCTTGCCACTGGAATGTCTTCTAACTTGGATTGGACACCCCAATTCTCTGCTATATAAGCTAGGTACCCCACACATCTTTTAGCCAGAAGGCGGGAAGCCCGAAGGGTCGAAATAAGATGTAGAGGGGGAGTGTCTTGAGTGCCCACAAAGTGTAATTCAGGTTAGTTAGGGCACCTAAAGGTCACAGTTTTATCATGGCAGTTAACAATAACATTATGGGTGGACAACCAGTCCATACCCAGAATAACATCAAAATCCTGAATATCTAAGGATATTAAGTCTGCGAGTAAAACACATCTCTCTACCAGAACTTCATACTGCCTGAATATCCTATCAGTTTCCATAGAATCTCCCACAGATGTGCACACTTAAAGTATAGTCAAGACATGAGATTTAACATTTAGATGACATGTGAAATGCGGTGCAACAAAAGAGTGAGAGGAACCAAGGTCAATCGAGATTTTAGCTTCCTTACCGCAAACAAAAAGCATACCTCTGATTACTAAGGTAGATGCCTTGGCCTCCTATTTCGTCAAAGCAAATACCCGACCTTGAGCCTTTGGTTGGTTTTCCAGCTTATCATGAGGCAATCTCTGATCCAGTGGCCTGGCTTGTCACACTTAAGGCACGTATTCAACTTCTTATAACACTCAACCTCAGAGTGATTGCTCATCCCACAATATGAACAAACCAAGTATCAGTTATCCCCCTTGTTACCCGAAAAAAGTGTTTTGAGTCTTCAGATTACCCATATAGGGTCTTCCTCTAAAATCTCTCTTTGGGGGCGGTCGAGCTTTCATCCAGAAATTTCCTGACTATGTGGATTTTACCCTTCCTTCCTTTCTCAAGAGGAACTCCTCGTAATCCCTTTAAATCCTCATAGTGAGGATACCAGTGGGGCATACAACTTAATATTGGCTGATAACACCCTTCCTTTAATGTTTGGCCGAAGGCACCTCCGAATTTACTTGCCTTTAGTGCGTCTGTATTGATGATATGAGGCGCGTATCGAGAAAGCTTCGCAAACTTAGCTGCGTATTGTTCGACTGTTAATCTCCCTTGTTGGAGCTCAATAAACTCAACTTCTTTCCTTTCCCTGATGAAGTCAGGGAAGTATTTCTCATCGAATGGCACTAGGAAGTTATCCCAAGTGGCCTCAGTCCCTGATTCTCTCCAGGACTGCTTCACTGAATTCCACCAATGTTCAACCTCCCCTTCCAACATGAAGGCTCCTAATCTAACTTCCAGCTCCTTCGAATAGTGTAATACTTCTATAATCTTCTCCATTTGTCTTCCCATTTATCGTCTTTTACCACTCCCCCATGCCCTGTAAATGCAGAAGGTGCCATCCTCCTAAATCTTTCAATTAGTTCACTGTCTGCTCGGTTCGGGGCAGGGGTGAACGGGCCTGGCATATTATCTTTCATGATCTGGGTCATGGCCCCAAGCGTCCTAAAGAACTCTTCGAAGGAGTCAGTATTCTCATTTCTAGAGCACGTGTTATTGGCATGAGTCCTTGTCATCTTCTCTTCAACCTAGCGCATGAACACTCAGTCACTAACCTATTCAGAAACTGCCCTTAAGGACACTTCTATAACTTCCTAGGCCAAGAATCCTATCCTGGCTACTCTAATACCATAATTGTCATGACCCTGCCCTCGGATCCTTACCGTTCTCACCGGAGGGCACCAGAGTGTGGGACCGTGATCCCAAGGTGACGAATGTCACTCAGGTCTGAGTGAACTCAACACCTTATGAAATCGGTAAATCAAAGCACACCACGAAGAAGAATTTAAAACAATCATTCTAAAACACACTTAAACATTTAAAAAAGGGGATTTTCATTCATAACTTAATTGCACTGTACATAAGGTCTTTCAAAAATGCTACAACAAGAGTTTGGGGCATCTATGGCCCAATATTACATAAGACCCCAAAACAACAACCACAAGCTATGACCGGCTGCCAAATAGACGTACAATGGTAGAGACTTCACAATAAAGAGTGTGGCTTCAACCCTCAACCACGAACCTTACAGCTCTCGGCTCGAGACCTGCTGCTATCAATCTACAAGGATTGAAATTTATGGAATGAGCTATGAAGGTCAGTAAGAAGATATAGATACTATGCATCAAAATTGTATATATTCAAGTATCATGAATAATTCTTTCATTTATAAGCAATCACATTATAGACGTCATTTAAATCGACATTCTTATCAATATATATATTACAGGTGTCATATCAAATATCATAATTATCATAACTATCATTTAGTCAACATGGCCATTATCATTCACATTCACGATTCTTAGCATTAACCACTCACTCCTTAGTCCACCTAATCCCGAAGTAGAAGCCATATTCATCAAGCCAAGCCAATCTTATTGTTTAGGATTTCTACCATTACTCAGGAGTGAGGGCAATGACAATGAGTGACCCATTCAGTAATGCCCTCATACTCACGCACATAGTCCCTAGTGTTCTTTGGAGCTTTTAATAGGCATTTGCCTTGCAAGGCACGGTTCACTGTTTTCTTTCCACATCACATAAATTGTTCAGGGGGTGTGACCCTCCCATTACACTCTCATCCTAACTCCCCTCCTATCATAAAGAGTTAGGAAACACTGCCGACAATCACTTTCATATCATATCACATCACACCGTGCGCAATGTCACTTATACCACTTTATCATTATCGAAGCACAAAAGGGTCATGCTTAAAGAATGCCGATAGATCACATATCACTTGGCACTTATCACTTATCACTTGTCCCATGGCACTGGTCATATAACACTTATCACATATCATTATGGCATTTATCACATAGCATTGATTATATAACACAGGTCACGTAACACTATGGCACGTAACATGTAACACTTATCATATGAACTTCATCACATGACACTTACACTTATCACATGAAAATGGTCACATAGCACTTACAACATTCATCGCTTGATTTGATCAGTGATTAGCTCAATAAAAGGATATAACAATTCTAACATTCTCTACATTCACATCCAAGGTATCTTCATAGAAAGAGGCCACCATTATCAAAAAACCAATTTTGAAATAGACACACTCATTGTTCATTTAAAGTTATTTGGACACATTTGGGCATAGTTTCGTCACTAAACAATTCATTATAAAAACAAGCACAATTCTGGAAATTCTTGTGGCTGGTAATAGTGACATACCCCTCTTATCAGTGGCATAACTTTCAATCGAGAGGGTCTTTCTAGATGATTTCACATGCAACTTTAAGTACACACATGGATATTTCAAATGGAAGTGGTTTGGGAGAAATTGAACTCCACTTAATTAGTCAACATTTATGGCAACAGAGGCAACAATACGAGTTCTAGAGAAAAATGCCAACAGTGACATACTTGCACAATTTGAAGCATAGCTCATCATTTATAAATAATTTAAGCAAGGTTTAAATATTAACATTATAGTGGACACAAGTATCTTTCAAATGACAGTGATTTGAAAGTATTAGGATTCCATTTAACAGGTCAAAAGTTTGATGCAAAAAGAGGGACAATCCAGAAATTTCCTGCAACCTTTTAACAGTGAAATACCCACACATTTTGAAGCATAAATTCTAATCATTGGGGAATTTCAAGTTGATGTAAAAAGAAACGTTGACGTAGACAACTACATTATTCATTCAAAACTGATTTGAGCTCATTTGGGCATCATTAGGTCACTGAAAGGTTCAATATAAAAGCATCCACAGTTCTTGGAAATTCCATTCTTAAGTTTTGACATGTATCAAAGAATGAATAATATCTTTCTAGCCAAAATAGATACTTATACAAAACCTATTCCATATTAAACTAGACTCACAGAAGGGTTTTTACACAATTTTTCACAATCAGCATAGTTATCTTTATTACTCAATCAATCATGCATTCTAGCACTACAGTTCTGAAACTGCAGGTTCATTCTTGCATAATCACACTCGCGTTCCTACATTCTATCAATTTACATTTCTTGTTTGAGTAAAATTTGTGATACACAAATTCTCGATCCACTTACATGACGTGTATTGGTGCCTCCAAAACTTCTTTTTGCATAGTCCCCTCAAGATTCTTCTTTGAGCTCTAATGGAGTAAAAGTGGGTGAAGGGGCTTAAGGGTTGGCCCTAAAGAGAGCGAGGAAGTGAGAGTGAATGGAGTGAGGAAAGGGGAGAGGGGCTTAAGTACTCCCCAAGTGGAAGATGGCAAACCAAAAGTAGACAAGTGGCAAATGCTATATAGGCAGTTGGACAAGTGGTGTGTGTGGCAGCATGTAGTTGGCAGGTGGCAATCTCTAATCATGCACGATGATGTCATCCACGGCAGTGACATGCACGACACTGACATGCACGGCGGCAGCCCATTTTTGGTCCTTCTTACTGCCGCGTGTGTTCACTTCTACACATTCTTCTTCATTTTACACTCATGGTGGTAACTCCTTCTCTCCTCATCTTCTTTCACGCGTGGCGGTAACACTCGTGGCTCTGAATCTCTCTCTTCTTCTTCTTTCATGTGGGATGGTAACACTAGCGGCACTGAGTCTCTCTCTTCTTCTTTCACACACGGCGGTAACACTCATAGCACTGAGTCTCTCTCTTCTTCTTCTTTCACGCGTAGCGGTTGGCTCTCTCTCCCTTCACTGTCGCGTGTCTCCATGGCTAGGAAATCTTGGTCCTTACACTCTTCTTCCTCTCTTCTCTTTCCTCTTCTCTCTCTTCTTTTTTCTCTCCCTCTTCCTTTCTCTCTCTCCTCCTCTCTTCTCCTCTTTCTCCCCTCTTCTCTTTCTCTCTCTTCTCTCCTTTTTCTCTCTTTTTTTCTCACTCCCTCTTCACGGTCAACCGAGCCAGCAGCTAAGCCGCCAATCCACCTTCTCTTCCTCCCTTTCTCTCTCTTTTTTCCCTTTCTCGCTTTCTCTCTTTCTCTCTCTTCTTCTTTCTTTCCTCTCCTCTCGTTCTCTCCCTTTCTCCTCTCTTCTTCTCTTTCTCTTTCTTTCTTCTCTTTCTCTCTCTCTCCTCTCGTTCTCTCCTTTTCTCCTCTCTTCTTCTCTTTCTCTCTTTCTCCTCTTTCTCTCTCTTCCTCCCGTTCTCTCATGGTCAACTGGATCGACGGTTAAGCCATCGGCTCACCTTCTCTTCTCTCTCTTTCTCTCCCTCCTCTCCTTCTCTCTCTCTTCTCTCCCTTCTTTTTCTTTCTTCTCTCTCTCGTTCTCTCTCTTCTTTTCCTCTCTTCTTCTTTATCTTCTCTCTCCTCCTCTTTCTCCTCTTCATCCTCTTCTCCATCTTCTTTCTCTCATTCATTCTCTCTTCTCTCTCCCTCTTGCTCTCCCACGGTCAACTAGACCAGTGGCTAAGCTGCCTGATCGCTTTCTCTTCCCTCCTCTCTCTCTTTCTCTTCTCCTCTTTCTCTCTCTCACTCTCTTTCTCTCACGGTCAACTGGACCGATGGCTAAGCTGGAGGCCCACTCTCTCTTTCTCTCCCTCCTCTCCTTTCTCTCTCTTCCCTTTTGTCTCTCTCTTTCTCTTCTCTCTTCTCATCTTTCTCTCTCTTCCCCTCTCGTTCTCTCACAATCAATCGGACCGACAGCTGAGCCACTGACCAACCATCTCTTCTTCTCTTTCTCTCTCTTCTCTCCCTCTCTTTATCCTCCTTTCTCTTTCTCTCCTTTTCTCTCCTCTTATGTCTTTCTTCTCTCTTTCTCTCTCCTCTTTTTTCTCTCTCTTCTCTCTTCTCTCCCCCTCGCTATCTCACGGTCCACCGAACCGGCAGCTAAGCCGCTGACCCGCTCTCTCTTCTCTCATTCTCTCTCTTTTTTCTCTCCTCATCTTTTTTCTCTCTTTCTCTCTCCTTGCTCATCCCTTCTCTTCCCCTCTCTTTCTCTCCTTCTCTACCTCCCTTTCTTTCTCTCTCTCTCTCCTCCCTCTCTTTCCTTCTCTCTCTCCTCCTCTCTCTTCCCTCTTTCTCTCTCTTTATCTTATCCTCTTTCTTTTTCTTTCCCTCTTTCCTCTTATTTCTCTCTCTTCTCCCCTCTCTCCTTCTCTCTATTTCTTCCTTTCTCTCTCCCTTCTTTTCCTCTCCTGTTCTTTCTCTTCTCTCTCCTCTCTATCTCTTCTTCTCCTCTCCTCTTCTTTCTCTTCTCTCTCTTTCGCCTCTTTCCTTCTTTCTCCTCCCTTCTCTTTCCCTCGCGGTCAACTGTAACAGCAGCTAAGCTACCAACCCACTCTCTCTTCTTTTCTTCTCTCTCTTTTTTTTTCTCTCTCTCCCCCTCTCCTCTCCTTCTATTGCTCTTCATCTCTTCTCTTCTCACCTTTCTTTCTATCGTACTCACTCTCGTTCTTACCTTCCTCCCCTCTCTCTCGTCCTCTCCTTTTTTGATAAAATCCCCACACTATACCTTCCACCCTAAATATTCTATCATGTTTACTTATTTGTTTATTCATAAACAGTTTCGCATTATCCCTTTTTTTTTTTACATCTCTCTCTAAAGACAAGTCAGGGTCTTTTGACCCACTTGTATGGCAACCGTATATGCGTGTGTTCATGAGTCGCAGAGTGTGAGCAAGGAGGCTAAAGATGAACCAGCCTCATGCTAAGGGGGCTTTTCGTCGTGATCTAAGAGGGCGCCTAAACAAAATGCATGATTGTGTCATAGACCCATAGTGAGGTAAGTTCCACCACACACCACACAATCCTCTCTCACTAGTTGGTACATACTCGCACGTGCGCCCCGCGCACCGCGGTCCCGAGAGAGCGATCTCGAGCTGGATCCAAATCCGGGTCCCTGTGGAGTCATACGACCCGACAAGATCGAGGCCCAACCATCTAGGCGACTCCATTGGGGACACGATTCCCCGTCGTCGGTTTAGCTTGCTCACCAAGCATTCTGCGCTTCGCACACACACACATGACTTTGAGATTGTTCAATCCCTACATCCGAGTTGGGGATTTTGTTATCCCCACAGTCGTGAGCCTGTCCTCTGGAGGTGAGATTACGCGAACCTCGTTCCACACCTTCCTCTTGAGCATCGACTAGGTCTCGCACTCCCAAGTTGTCACCCGGCTTAGGGTAAGGAGGGACCTCCAAATCCCTTCTTCCCTGTCACCGAGGTCAACGGACCACCTGTTGATGTCACTTGCATTGATATTATAACGATCTCTCACAACATTCACCCAGCTAGTGGCATGTGACTTGCCAGTACTTCTGCATGGGGTAATCGAAAGGCCCCTCTATCTTTTGCAATTGGCAGGAAGCTTGCCATTGCCTCTGAGGGTAGTTGTAAGGCCACCCCCCACTCTCAGTTACTATGAGCCACCACTTCTGATGGTTTGACACTGAAGGGAAGCTTTAAAGCCGCTCCCTCTCACCCACCTCCAATGGTTAGCAGCTCAGCCATCATGTCCAAATCCCGGGGCAGCCCAATGGTTCCCCGGGTGCATCATCATAGGCGAGGTCTTTTGGGATCCAGCCCCACACATGCGAGCAACCCAAAGGTTGCCTTGCCAAGCATGCTACATCTCTCTCCCCTTGCTCTGGGTGGCACTAAAGCCACGCCTCCACGAGCACACAGGCAACGACTCCCATGTCGACCCACTCTCACATATATTCATATCCCATGAGGGGTGGCCACAAGGCTACCTCATCATGCACAATAGCTCGTAGGAACGACATTCTTGAAGCTGGACCTTCTAAGCGAGCCCAGACTGACCCCCAAGTCACTTGGAAACCTTCTGTAAACCGTGCACACACATGAGAACCTCGAGCCGCCCCAAAGTTTGAAGGTCATTGGTCACCTAATACTCAAAGACATTTTCCACCAAGTACCCTTATTCAATCCCCTTAACAACTCCACATGACTATTGGCCCTTGAAAACAAGCTTGGGGCAGAGCTTCAATGACCAAAAAGGTTCAGTCTCCCTCATCCCTCTCTGTTGAATCAAGGCCACCCAAAGAAGCTGTAGAACCGACCCTCTCAAGTCCCTATTCCCTGCCCCGACTAATGGAGGTAGCTTTGGCTTCCCTAAGAAGTGCCAACCGACTGCGATCTTGCTCCCAATTCCAATTCTAGGAGAGGGTATATTGGAGTCTAAGAAGCAGGCACAAGAAAGGTGTGCGGCTTATCCAAAGGGAGAAGCCCGAGATGCTAGCAGCACTTGAGCCCATTGACCTCCTTAAACAAAACCCCTTCTACCCATTGCAAATCGCAACAGAGTCCAAAACAAGAAAGGGAGAACAATGCATGGTGATTCAAGTCATTGGAAATGACCCTAGCCATCAGAATCCACGGATGGACTCCTTAGGCAACCCCCTCCACCGTCGATGTGTGGTTGTCCCCCAACATCATCCTAAGCTCTCCCTCATCTGGTTACACAGGCTGACATTGATGTCATGGTCAACCACAGCTTGTGAAACAAATAGATCCCTAGGGCACGAGAGACAACTCTTTACCAAAAACCTTATCCCGCATTTATCGACTTGCTGCCCTTCCCACCCAACTACCAAAAGGGAAGTTTCCCAGTCTTCAATGGCACAGGCTTGCCTCATCAGCATATTGCACACTTCATGTCAACATGCCAAGAAACGGCCTCAAATTGCAAATTCCTTCTTCACCAATTTGTGGAAACTCTAGAAGGGTCGGCATTCAAATAGTAAGCTCGTCTCCCTCCAAATTCTGTTCACACATGGGAGGAGATGGAGCAGCTCTTTTATAGGCATTTCTATAAGGTCAAGAGGGAAGTGCAGCTCATAGAACTGCTTACCATGACCCAAGGTTTAGACGAGCCCGTCAATCAGTTTATTACCAGGGGAAAAGATTTGGCTACATACCAAAGTAACCTTACGCCTGAAATCGATGCGGTATAGACTTGTGTATGTAATATGGGACCTGAAATCTCATTGCCTGTCGAAGCCTGGAATCCCATTACCATTTCAGAATTGATCTCTAGGGAAGTTCGGATCGAGAGCTTGTTTAAGCATCGCGGGGGGACCTTGCTGCGAATCACGGATGGGGGAGCTAATCGGAATGCTGATAATAATCGCGTCAACCCACATGGCAGTCAGCAAAAGGGTGCAGTTCGTGCAGCAGTCACTGTCTCCACGGCCAAACAGGCCATTGTCCAGACCCCTCTTCAAACCTTAGATATTTTCAGGAGCCTCCGAGTACTCAAGAGACCCCTCAACAAGGGCAGCAGCAGCCACAATCCTATATAGGGTGCCACCACCCCTAGACCTCTATTGAAATGACTACTAGGAAGAAAAAAGGAATAAAATCTATAGCTTCGATAAGGAGTGGGTCCCAACACTCCTCCGGATGTTGTTGGAACAAGGGATGATTGCCCTTCCTGAAGCAAAAAGGGCAGACGAAGACGGACTGGTAAATAACAAGAGATATTGTGCATATCACCAGATGTTAGGGCACTCAGTCCAGGATTGCTTCACTCTCAAATATCATATCGAGGCATTGATTCAGAAAGGGCAAATACAGTTGGATAGTCTCAAAAAGATGTTTGGGACCAATGAGGCCTTCCACATTGTCGTAGTTCAGGAAGAAGAACAAGATCAAGGGGTGCATCTCGATGAGCTCCCACTTGACCTTCTTCCCGCAATATTCACTATGATGGTCCAGGAAGGAATTATTTCCCCTCGTCCGTTGCGGCAACCTAGGCACATAGTTAAGGGGACTGAGGATCTTTGGTGCCCATACCATCAGATAGTGGGCCACGACATACCTCAATGTTGTGGCTTCCGAGCCTTGATAGAAGAGAAGATAAAGAGGGGATGAATTGTTGTGGAAGTCTCAATCCTAGGTCAAGATACGCAGTCAAACCCGGTGGAACGAAAGGTCACTCAAAAACAGCCTTCACGAGAAAGTGCACCTCTTGAGTCTCCTGACTCTGATAAGGCCTCTACTTCACAACCATGGCAAACTTACAGGGGCCGAAGTAAGATGAAGTTGATAAAGAGAGAGGCAATTCATTAAGCAAACATGGTGCCTAGACCTCGCATGCCCTGCCAGTCTGTTCTTGTCAATAAGAAAGGGAAAGATAGGTGGGCCACGCGAAAGTCGCTCGTTGGAGGAGAAGGATACCACAACCCCCAGTTGAAGTCGTGCTCCTCCCACCTATCCTGCATTTGCCAACTTTCCAGGACTTCCTCCCTGAAATGGTCGTATCATCCAGCGGTGACCATGCTCCAGGCTTGCACACCAAAATTACCACAGAGGGAACAACTACCCATGTCTCTACTCCCACGTCCGATAAAGGTGAGGACTTAAAAAGCACTCCTCAATGGTCCAAGTAGGGTAAAGACCTGAAAGAACCCCTCCACATGTCCAACAAGGGTTATGACGTTAAAAGATCCTCGATCACGTCCAATGAGAGTGAAGACGTTAAAAGCCTCGTTGAGTCCAATACAGCTGATGACCCCAAAAGCTACCTTGCTCGGTCCAACTTGAGTGACGACCCTAAAAGCTCTCTCCCTTCTTCTATCCCTGATTCTTCAAGCCCTTCTTCTCTCATCCCGTTTTTCTGAGAAGTTACTCTTGAATGCCCAGACTTTGAGGGGCTTGATGAAGAGCTTTAAGAGTTGTAATACCAATAAGCGGCATTGCAAGCAGTTAAAGATGATGGTAGTGTAAGCATCCGGATTCTTAACAGTTGCTGATGCATTGGCCTCCGGATCAAAGAAGAAGTCCCTCCCCACTCTTGAGGAGTTGATTGAGCGATATCGAAACCCGAGACCCAAAAAGTCTCGATGGCCCCCTGAGCCTGACCCAGAGCAGCAATGGAGTCATACGAAAGGGCAGAGCTACTTTTCTCAGGAAGCATGCCATATGGTGCAAGTCACTGAGGGAATGCTCAATGTCAGTTGGATTGATCTGAGGTCTGGGAAGAAGCTCCAGCACTCGTGCAAAAACCCAAACTCTTGAAGTACCCAGGTCCGCCACTGATGACATACCCAAATGCTCCATCCAATCCACCACCCCTCCTCAAATACCATGGTCCACCATTAGTTCCATACCCAAACCCATCCCCAACATTTCTCTTAAACCCTCAACCTTCTCAAACTACACCAGCCCTAATTCCATTGCCAACTGCCCCGACTATGCTAACAAACCAGCCTACATCCATTCCCACTAGCCTATCTGACCGATCCACACCCTCCTCGACTGCGCAGTCAAGCTAGCCTGCCCAACCCCTCCTGGCTGCACAATTTAGCCAATCCACACCTGCTCAATCTACCCTGGCTATGCAATTAAACTAGCCCGCACCCACAAATAACCCTCCTAAACCCGTTCCACAAAGACCAGTGGTAAACCCCGGAGTCCGTGAACCTGATGATGACAAAGTCAAGTATGATGTGGTTGGACATTTAAGAAGACTCCCTGCCTTATTGAGTGTCTATGATACTCTCATATTTTCAGGAGACTATCGCAGGGCTCTCATACAAGCTCTCTCCCATTCCGAAGTATATGAGACAGGGGTTGAATGGATCGAAGTAGATCCAACAATCCTTAACAACTACATGACCGTCACTTTCTCTGATGACGACCTTCAAATGGGTGGGAAATTCCACATTCTCCCCCTGTTTGTGACTGGCGAGTTGCATGCCCATCCTATCAGCTGGATAATGCTTGATGGAGGTTCTGCAGTGAACCTCATCCCGAGAAGAGCTCTCACTTGCATAGGGTTGGGACTTGAAGATCTCACGCCAACGACCCTCACTATCTAGGGGTTTAATCAGTTGGAAGAGAAGCCAGCTGGTACCATCTGTCTCCATCTTAAATGATTACGTCCAATTCCATGTGATCGAGATGGATACCTCTTAACGTCTTGCTTGGTCATCCCTGGATGCATGATCAAGGGGTGGTGTCATCTACGTTGCATCAGTGTTTCAAGTACAGTCGAGATGGGAGGCAATATATTGTTTATGCTGATAAAATACCTTTTCCCACAGTTGAGACCCATTATGCGAATGCAAAGTACTACTTTGCCAACCCAGAGTCACCTCAGGAGACTATGGCAGCTGCAAAAGCCAATGATGTGAGAAAGGCGGTGGGGTCTTCTCATGATGATGCAAAAGATGTGGGTAGAATGCTCCTTGGTATGTTCCAAGAGGAAGTGAGGAATGGAAAGATACTCCCTTTGACTTCAATTCATTAAAATTTTCTATGTTCCTCCTTGGAGGAACCATCAGACACTACAAGGGACAAACCTCATCCCCTATTCTCCCGACCCTAGAATCACACATCGTGACAACGGAAATGGAACCCGTTGCAAAGCATTATGAGGTCGTGGACATTGACACTCTGGCTCCCAGGGTCACTTACATGCCATACTACCAAAAAGTCCTGCATATTCCTGTTCCCCTCCTAAAGGCAGAAGCATCAAGATAGACCATTGAAGCCAGCCAAGTTGACCGCAAGGTCTTGTGCTTCCCAGCCTCTTTAAGGGGGGAGGACAGAGCTCACCTTACCTAAAGGTCCGCTTGCGTGTGCGATTCCCAAAAAGTCTTGCATATTCCAGATTCTTTAATTTACCTAGTTACAATTGGGGTGCAATCATCATCGGCTCAGGGTCTTAGTGACACCCCTCTCCCTCAGCTTGACTACTTGGATCAGGTCACCATTGCTAATCTAAGGAAGCAAGCTCAAGAGCTCCTTGGTCAACTGGAAGTCATCAGAAAAGGGAAGACTAAGATGGAAGAGGTCCCTCTGAGATTTACAGCCTCGAAGTCATTGCTAGGGTTCATTTTGGAGACTCAAACTCCTGAAGTCCCCGAGGTCACTAAACGTTCGCCCTATAAAGATGCTAAGGTGCTGCTGGAATGGGGCCTCTATAGCCACCAAGCCCATCAAATCATAAGGAAGATGAATTATGAGCCCATGACCAATCAAGGGATAAAAGACAATAAAGGGATGATTGCCCTGTTCAAAGCCATTGAAGTAACTGTTGATCAAATACGACACAAGAAAGGGCGTTGGGTATACTGGCATACAATCAGTATGACAACCCTTCCCAATTCATCACCACCTCCCTCTGAATCTTCCCTCACTATGCAATATTCTCACTATTGCACACACACTACCATTGCGGTCCTGATGGCATGACACTAAAAAGTTGCTTCCTCAAAAGACAGACATGGCGAAAACCTGAAAGGGCGTTGTGGGTAAGAAGGTCAAAATAAAAGAAAGAAAAAATGACACGGCACAGTAGCACCATCAACTATCATGAGTAAAAAGCGTCAAAAACAAAAAAATCGGACATGATGAAAACCCAAAATGAGCATCGTGAGTAAAAATGAGAAAATGGCAGACATGGTGTAAAAGCTACGGGCAAAAGCGCCATAAAAAAATATCTCACGGGGTTTTGCGAAAACTGGAAATGATGCATACTCAGATGAACACCAAACCACTTCCATTGGATTCAAAAGGTCCGAAAACCCCTAGATATCAAATTTCAACTCATTCGGACACTTATGAACCATTATGTGGCTAACTTACCCAAAAATTGTGGGTTACACACTATTCTGGTATAACCTCGGTGAACCAGTTTCCATAGACGGAAACTGTGTAATGTGATTTCGAGATCACCTTTGAAGGGTCATAACTCCTTTATGTTAGGTCGGATCAAGCTTGAATTTCACGAGGATCTTTGTCTCTTCGGCATGCACGTCTTGATATATGGCACGACCCATGACGCGACCCGAAATGAGAGAAATCTTAGAGAGGAGTCGCTGAAGAAAACTCATGTGTTGCAGATTTTTAGAAGAAGGAGACCCCTTCAATTAAATGGCCACATCACGAAATCCCGATAACGGATCGACTTGAAAGTGGGTCCGTTGCAACCGCAAGGTCAAGGGCTTCAATTCAAGCTAAGCATCACACATGATGAATGGTTAGAAGGGTTGTATTTTAAGGTAGCAAAAGAGGAATTTTCCTATGACCAGAATCCAAATTCCAGCAAGTTCACCAATTTGGCAAGTGGCGATTCAGACACCAAATCGAGCCATTCTCATCACCAAACAATCGTGACGACTTCCTCATCGTTCCATGATAAAAATATTGATAAAAAAGGGTAAAGAATGGCCAAGATCTGAGATCTAAGATTGCACATTTCTCATCTTTTGACGAATTTTTCGAGAGCTCAATGCTTCGATTCGAGGATCAAAAGATTTGCCAAAACAATCTTCTCGTCGCGACCATCACGTTCGTGGCATTCTTTTCATCGGAAAGACTCGAAATGAACCTCGAAAGATCATCATGGTTCATGGCCACTTTTTGGGGACCATCTTATCATTTGAAAGATTGTGGGTAGGGGCAAAATGGTTATTTTCTCTCAAAAACGGGATTCAAATTTAATTCATGAAAATTGTCTTTTCTAGCAATTTTAGTTAGTTTTGAGCATCCACCCTTGTTTCAATGAGAGCGCTATATAAGCATTTGTAACCCTAGGTTCAAAGGAGGAGAAATTAATGAGATTTGGCCTCTAAGCTTAAGGATTGCAATTTGAGTTTTCTCTTGGTTTGCAATACTTTTCTCTATTCCTTCCCTTCCAAAGAGAGGAGAGTGAAAACTTTTCCCATAGGGCACTACCCTTAGAACTTCTCACTCCTCACTTGGAACCTCTCATTTCTCACTTGGGACTCTCCACTTCTGACCTAGCCGCCGGTCCAGTTCAAGGATCCAACTAGGTAATCTCTCTCTCTTCTCTTTCTTCTATCTCCTCTCTCTTTCTCTCTCGCTCTCTCCTCACGGTCAACCGGACCGGCAGCTAAACCGCCGACCTGCCTTCTCTTCCCTTATTTCTCTCTCTTCCTCTCTCTTTCCCTCTTCCCACTCTCTATTTCCCTTTTCCTCTCTCTCTTCCTCTCTATTCTCTTCTTCTCTCTGGCGCTTTCTTCACGGCCAACCGGGTTGACGGCTCCGCCTTTTCTCTTTCCTTCTCCCTCTTCTCTTCCTCCTCTCTTATCTTTCCTCTTTTCTCTCTCTTCTTTTCTCTCTTCCTCTTCCTTTCTCTCCCTCCCTCCTCTCTTCTCTTCTTTCTCTCTCTTTCTCTTCTTTCTCCTCTTTCTCCCCTTTTCTCTTTCTCTCTCTTTTCTCCTTTTTTTCTCTTTTTCTTTCTCACTCCCTCTTCACGGCCAACCGGGTCAGCGGCTAAGCTGCCGATCCGCCTTCTCTTCCTCCCTCTCTCTCTTTTTCTCCTTTCCTCTCTCTTTCTCTCTCTTCTTCTTTCTTTCTCTCTCCTCTCATTCTCTCCCTTTCTCCTTTCATTTTCCTCTTTCTTTCTCTCCCTCTTGTTCTCTCATGATCAACTAGACCGTCGGCCCACCGTCTTTTCTATCTCTTTCTCTCCCTCCTCTCCTTTCTCTATATCTCTCTTTTGTCCTCTCTCCTTCTATCTATTTCTTCTCTTCTCTCTCTCCTTCTCCTCTCTTCTTCTTTCTTCTTCTCTCTTCTTCTTTTTCTTCTCTCTCCCACTCTTTCTCTCACTGTCAACTAGACTGACGGTTAAACCGTCGGCCCACTCTCTTCCTCTCGTACTTCGCTCTCTTTCTCTCTCTCTCTCTTCCCTTCCCTTTATCTCTTTTTCTCTCAGCTTCTTTCTTTCTCTCTCTCCTTCTCTCCTCTCCCCTTCTCTCTATTTCCTCCCTTTTCTCTCTCTCATTCTCCTCTCTTCTTCTTTCTTCTCTCTCTTCTTCTTTCTCTTCTCTCTCCTTCTCTCTCTCTTTCTCTTATCTTTTCTCATCTTTCTCTCTCTCTCTTCCTCTCGTTCTCTCACAATTAATCGGGCCAGTGGCTAAGCCGCCGACCCACCCTCTCTTCTTCTCTTTCTCTCTGCTTCTCTTTCTTCTCTCTCTTTCTCCTCCCTTTTATTTTTTGCTCCTCTTCTTTCTTTCTTCTCTCTCTTCTCTCCTCTCTATCCCCTCACTCTCCACGATCCACAAATTGGCGGCTAAGCCGCCTGCCCGCTCTCTCTTCTCTCCTTGCCTCTCTTTCTCTTTCTTTTTTTCTCTCCTCTTCTTTCTTTCTCTCTCTTGCTCCTCCCTTCTCTTCCCCTCTCTCTCTCTTTTCTCTCCTTCTCTGCTTCCCTTTTTTTTTCTCTCTATCTCTTTCTCGTCCCTCTCTTTCTTTCTCTCTCTCTCCTCCTCTTCTGTGTTTCCTCCTCTCTCTTTCTCTTCTCCTCTTTCTCTCTCTTTCCCTCTCTCCTCTTCTTTTTCTCTATCTTCTCCCCTCTCTCCTTCTTTCTATTTATTTCCTTCTCTCTCTCCCTCATTTTTCTCTCCTTTTCTTTCACTTCTCTCCCCTACTCTCTTTCTTCTCCTTTCCTTTTCTTTTTCTTCTCTCTTCTCTTCTCTTCTATCTCCTTGTCCTCTTTCCTTTTTTCTTCTCCCTTCTCTTTCCCTCTTGATCGGCTGGACCGGTGGCTAAGCCACCAACTCGCTTTCTCTTCTCTTCTTCTCTCTCTTCTCTCTGTCTCTCTCCCTCTCTTCTTTCTCCTCTCATTTTCTTTCTCTTCTGATCTTCTTTCCTCTCATTTCTCTGTATATTATGCACTCTCGTTCTTACCTTCCTCCCCTCTCTCTCGCCCTCTCCTTCTCTTGTAAAACCCCCACGCTATAACTTCCACCCTAAATATTATATCATGTTTTCTAAGTTGTTTATTCATAAACAATCTTGCATCACCCCATTTCTTTTCTTTTTTTTACATATTTCTCTAAAGACAAGTCCAGGTCTTTTGACCCCACTTGTTTGGCAACTTATATGTGTGTGTTCATGAGTCATAGAGTGCGAACAATGAGGCTAAAGCCGAACCAACCTCAGGCTATCGGGGCTTTCCATCGTGATCTAAAAGGGTGCCCAAGCAAAACGCTCGAGTTCGTCATGGATCCACCATGATGTAAGTCCCACCTCACACCACACAATCCTCTCTCACTAGTTGGTACCTGCTCGCACATGCGCCTCGAGCAATGCGGTTCGAGAGAGCGATCTCGAGTCAGATCCAAATTCGGGTCCGCGTGCAGTCATACGACCTGATGAGATCGAGGCCCAACCAAGCATATTTAATACGAACAATTTCAAAATTTGGAAACACCAAAACCAATTCTCCAATGATACTACCGCCATCCTTACAAAAAAGATATAAATTCTTATAATCTAGGTTTGAAAATTGTGGAATACTTCAGATTACACCTCCACCATCATTGGAAAAAAGAGAAAGGGAATCCCCAACAAAGACAATAAAATAGCCAACCAATATGAATATTACCGAGCTACATAAGGTATAAGTTGAAAATATATATTCTATCATATACTAATTATTGTACAGAGTAATAACACTTTATCAAAATTTATGTAGATCAAATATATCTTTTCACAAGTCAAAGCGACAATACTCTATGATGATGATGAGTTATGGTATCGAGGATGTTCGAAATGCTTAACAAAACCATCTCAAATTGGTGAAATAGAACATTATTGCTCAAAGTGACAATAAGATAATGTTGAAATCGGCTTTAAGTAAGATATCCATAAACTAAAATTAATTTTTTTAATTATATATAATACATAAAAACTAAGAGAATACAAAACTTTTACAGGTACTGTATCAAATGTACTCTAATAGATGACACAACAGAGTTGAAAGTAACACTCTTTGGTAAAGAAGAAGAGCATATCTTGGGTGCAATAGTAGAACAACTTCACAGTCTTCAACAATAGGTATATGCATTATATAGTTTATTACTGAAAGTTAGACTATGTGATCAAGCATGGTGTATATAAAATATAATTTTTTCTTATATCTCTCATTCTTACACCAACAAGACCACTCACAATGTCCAATTATAAATAAATAATTCTTGAAATGAATAAATAAAACAACAAGGAAACCCAATTCTTCACTTGCTACCACTATTGAATACAACTCCTTAAATTAAAACCTTAACTCATTGCTTTATGGGAATAGAAGAAATCAACAAAAAGTAAAATTTAAAGAAGTAAAATTGTCGGAGATTACTTCAACCGGGCTTAGTACACCCCATGCTGAGTCTCCTCCTTCCGATGGTGCTCGGGATCTATGACTGGTTTCTTGATTCTCCTACTTATGGCAAAAATCCTCTCAATAGCATATGGATCTCGATCTAGAACCAACTACTTAAGGCCCCAATGCCTTGGTCTTGCTCAAGCCCCCTTGGCTTGATCTTTAGAGAGATGAGAGATAAAATCCAAGAAAGAGGGAGAGATCTACTAGCTAGGGGATGCTCCCATTTGCTACCCACAAATCAAGAATCAGTCGTAGCTAAGCGTGCCCCTTAGAAAACACAAGAGAGAAATAAATGTGATATACCTTAGCCTAGGCGTGCTACCTTAAAGAGATCTTGGACGCTAGGTTGGTGCGTACCCCCCTTAGAAACTTTTGCGAAAGAGATGAAACCTAGGTTGGAGTGTGTCCTCGTGGAGAGATCTTGGAGAGAGAGAGAATCCCTTAGGGAGAGAATAGAGAATTTGTGTAGATATTTATGAGGTGGGAGAGCCTCATTTTATAGATTTTTTATGCCTTAGGGTTTGCCATAATTCATATGACTAAATCTTGATTTTTAATCTAGTGAGATATGTAAAGTGAGAGATGTAAGTCATCTATTTATTTGATATACCATCAAAATTCAAATGAATGTGCTATAACCTTATTTTCCAGTTCCTAAATCTATTCCCATCAAATATTTAAACAAGGAAATTATATATCATACTTTTTATTTTAATATATCCATTCTTTATTTCTTGAATCAATCAATCTTGATTTACAAGGTTTACTAAATATTTCAAATATTTGAATTTATCATGCAAGTTGGCTTTATCACATCACCTTACTTGGTGATCAAATTAATCCTTATAGGTGGGGCATGCCACCTTTTGGTGGCTACAAGTGGGCCCCAACCAATTTTCATACGTGCCAAACTGAGCCCCCATATTTATGTAGGGTCCCACATAATTTTAAAAATATTATTGAATTTAGAATTATAAATTTCAATTTTTTTTTAAAACATTGGAAAATGACTTTATCTTAATTTATAAATTCATAGGACAAAAATAAAATATCAAAAGATTTACAAAAATTCAAATAAATATTTTAAAAATCATATAAAATAAAATTAATTAATTTTGATGGGAATAAGATCCGTTAGATCTAATAATTTATCAAAGTAAAATAGCACTTCACCTTCAACTGCGGACCACGATCCACCTAGCTTTCTCAAATTGACCCAGCAATTCCCATGGCTTACAGTCCATTGCAGGTGCTCATGATTAGACTACCAAAGTCAACTAATAGACTAGGAGACACAATTCCAGTCTAGGGATTTCAAGCTCTCCCCTAAAGACAAAAACCATGGTCCGCTAAATCATGATGCAACCACAACTCAATGGTGTATAGGGGTAATCTCTTGCACATGTACATGCTTCACCCTCAATGGTGAATCTTAATACGGCTATCTATATACATTTCGTATGATGATATAATGATGATGTTTTAACCTTGTTTTTAAATGTTACTTATCACACACAAGGGCCACATAGTCCTTTTGCTCTCATCTGAGTATGCTCCAACCTCATCACGGGCTAACCCACTAAACCCTTATCGGTTAGATCCCTATGCTCTGGTATCTTGGGTTTTTTCAAAACTCGGCTAGCCTAGGACGTCGAGCATAGTCCGAGTATCGGTAAATAGTATTTACCTAATATGATTCGCAAGAGGACCACACTCCTACTGAATGCTTATACAATCTCTTATAAGCCTTTTAAAGGCCATATAAACCCAACATTTACATCATATATATAATTCTTAATTTTGTTTTCATCACAAATAATATATTCCATAATACTTACATATGAAATTTATGAATCCTTACAGGCAAATATTGTTGATCCTGTTCAATACGCAATACAAAAGATCCTGAACACAAAGCATATTTTCGATGTGCACGTCACACTAAATAAGTGGGATTGAGTTTTGGTAGTCACACTAACAAAGAGTGCACTTGCTTGCTTTGACCTTCACAAACCAATGACAATCACATTCTCTTTAAATATAAAACTTAGAGAGTTCCCACAGAGAGAGAGAGAGAGAGAGAGAGAGAGAGAGAGAGAGAGAGAGAGAGAGAGAGAGAGAGAGAGAGAGAGAGAGAGAGAGTAGAGAGTAGAGAGAGAGTAGAGAGAGAGAGAGAGTAGTAGTAGAGTACGTAGTAGTATACGTAGACGACGACGTA
>NW_006499452.1:532703-562531 GCF_000471905.2 Amborella trichopoda
GAGAGAGAGAGAGAGTACTTAGAGGCAAAAATCTTTCTGATCATCATGAATCATATAGTTTAACCCATCGTGCCTTTTATTATTAATTTTGGTCTCATATTACACATTTCCTATTAAACATATTTTGCATCAAATAAACTTAGCTAAAATTCCTGAATTAATAACAAAAATTTCTAAAATTATTCTTATATACTATGCTATCTATAAATGCATTAGATGATGGAAAATTGTCTCATGCAGGTTGGACCGCATGACTGCGGTCCAAAAAGTATAAAGCATCCATCTTTAGTGTTCCATTTAAAAACAATTGAAACTTATTATGTCTTAAATACGGTCCAAATGTTTTTTACTAATTATTATTTCTAGTTTTTAAAATTTATTTATTTATTCATATTCATGATCTCTATATTAGATATTACATGTCCTTAAAAATTAAGTCAAAAAATCCATCTCAAAAATAGATTTATTAATACTCCCACATCGGGCATGCCGCACAAAAGCCGGGTCCTTAGATAATTTCTTAAGCACGAAAAAAAATTTTCCTTAGATCATATAGTCAAATGCTAGTATCTTGGAAACCGCCATCCTCCTCCTCTTTTACTAGGGTTTTGGAAAAAAGATTGTATAAAATAAGGTTATTTACCTTTGGTACAAAATGGTCACAATTATTTACAACGTGAAATTCGATGGCTTAGGTGTGAGAAAATTTCTTTTAAACTTTGAGCTGATCAATGAAATACATGCAGCCACCCAATTTTACATCCAATAGTTAAAATTAATTGTGATCATCTTATAAAAAAGATAAATAATCTCCTAATATACTTTCCCTTTAAAAAATGGCTAGTTGTCAAGAAATACATCATTTGATAATGAGAGTGACCACCTTATTGCAAAAGATAAATAGTCTCCCAATATAGTTTACCCTTTGAAAAATGGCTTGTTGTCAAGAAATACGACATTGACTCATTTAATAATGAGAGTTAGTGAAATGCGTTTTAGATTTGTACTCTCAATCAAATATTTAATAAGGAGTGGAACCAGGAAAAGTCCACCATTCTTTAAGATATTTTCTACGAAATAGAACGGCCCACAACTTATTTCAAAGGGAAAAGTTTCTATAGCTCTAAACAATCAAATTTGAGCCTACCTAAAAAAAATAGATTAGAAGAGGTTGTTTTGTTGTTCAAATATACTCAAATTGATCATCTCGTCATCAAGATGTACGAGAAAAAAATAGATTTCAAGTTTTAAAAATAATATATTTTATAACGCATTTTTAGATCATCAATTTTCAAGACTTTCTAATTTTCATATATCTATCGATCAACATCATTTTTTAAACTTATAAATAAAGATGAACATATATTTTAAGGCTAACACAAATATTTTCAGAACTGAAACCACCGTTTGAACGTAGGCTCTGATTGGATTAACCATTTGAAGGTGGGCTCTGATTTGATTGTTTAGAGCCTAGGCTCTATAGAAGCCGGACCCTATTTCAAAGGGAAAAGTTTACAATACCACTCAGCCTTTACAATACCTCCTCCACGACTGCTTCTCAACGCTACTACCTCCGCCTCTTCGGCAACTGCTCCTCCTCATCAGGTACTTCTCTCTCTAACCCCTCTTCCTCTCTCTCCCTCCCTCTTCCTCTCTCTCTCTAACTCTTCATCAGGTACCTTTCTCTTTCCCCTAAAAATTTCTGCTATAACCAGAAATTTCATTATTGGGCATTTTAGGGGTTCTTTTGTGGACGATAAAACGTTGAAAATTATTAGAATCATTAGTTTTGGGTGTGCTTTATCTTGCAGGGTTTCAAAGATTAAATCATTAATGGAGAAAAGATGCAGCTTCTGATTTTAAAGTTATGTTTAGGGATATGGTAGAATAGTTTTCTGGTTTTCTTTTATTGGGCATTTTAGTGCTTCTTTCTTGGAAAATAAAACCAGAATGTTGAAAATTATTAGAATCATTGGTTTTGGAGTGTCCTTCATCTTGTAGGGTTTCAAAGATTAAATTAATGATGTATATTGCATTTTCTGATTTTTCTTTTCATTATCTCTATCTCTTTTGTTTTCTTTTACTTTTTTTTTTTGTTGAGTTCTGAAAATAGAGTACCAGTTTGAGAGTTATTAGAGTTTTAATGCTATGAATGAGTCTTGAACTTCTAGGATTGTAAGGACAGGGGATTGTTAGTAAAAAATAATGCATTTTCTTCACATATTTCTGTTTTTTTTTTCTTTTGAGTACCAACATATTAAATTTCAAGAAGAATTTGTAAATGAAATGTGGTTTTTCTTTTTTATTAACATTTTAGGGTTCCAAAGGAAATTTACTTACCCTGCAGACTGTATTCTCCTCCTCGCCCAACTGAATTGGGTTTTTTTTACTGCTGTCTACGAGAACACCTTCTTAATGATGAATAGATGCCTGAGACGTCTTGCTCTTTTCAGACATTTGTTTTTCAGATATTTTATGAATGGATGTCTATGAGATTGTTTTCTTATGAAAATGTTGATTTTTAGATGAAGTTGTTAGTCTTTCCTTGGATATTTGAATGGATGCCTAAGCAGTCTTGCTTTTCAATCTATTGCTAGATGCACCAAACATGCAGTTTTTTAATTGTGTGAATGGATTCTTTCTAATTACTGCATCCATGGACATTAACGATCACCACAATCTGATTTGGATTTTTCTTTTATTGTGAAGGCCTTCTCAACATGAAAATGTAGTCATTTGGACAAAAAATTAGTCCTTTTTTTTCTTCAGATTGTTGATGAGTGGATGTCCAAGATCTGTCTTTTTTCTTTCTTGCTAGATGGGTCAAAGTTGCAATTTGAATGTGTCCAAGATCTGTCTTATTTCTTTCTTTCTAGATGGGTATAAGTGATTCTGTTCATCACAATCTATATCATTTGTTTTGCTCTAGGTTGTTTTTTTGCCAAAATTTGGTGTATTTGATTTGCTATTGACAACTGAAGGATTGGATAGTTCATGGCGTGAGATTTATTGAAGTACTTGTTTTTAATTTTTAGTGAGTTTTCATTTACTCTCTATTGTCATTTTAGGGCTCGAATGATTGTTATGGGAAACCTGTGCTCTACATTTTGCAATTTTCACTATCACTTGCTAATCTTCCAGCATGTTATCAAACATAGAAACCAGGAACTTCTTACAGTAACTTCTATCTTCTCAGCAAGGAGGAACTTCTAATTTACAGTTCATGAACTTGCTTCCAGTTATCAAACAGGCCCTTGTAGTGGAGCTTGTTGTTGTATATAAGCGATTTGTTCTCCATAAATTTATTGATTTTTTTACGTTTCTTGCTGGTTTTTTTTGTTAGTTTCTAAAGCTTGCACATGGGAAAAATTGAAGCAATCTACTTCAATGTGTATTTGTTGAGACTACACCGACTCCATGATGCATGACCCTTGCAAATACATTGAAGTAGATTCCAATTCGCCTTGTCACAACTGTCCAACAAACATTTAGACGGTGATGGATTGTGAATTGTAGCTCCCAACCTCTCTCCTCGACCATGCAACAATTGATTGGATGGTGATGAGCCATGTGCCATATGATCGCATTCATTAAAATGGATATCAGAGTTTCAGACACAACAGCCCAATCTGAATGTACTTGTCATTTGAAAAGAAGATTGGGGTTTTTCTATGTGATTTTAAATTAAATGGAAGAAGTCTTTTGCCTTCTGGTTTTGGGCGGAAAAAAATCTTGGAAACAAAAGAAGGTGGAGTAAGGGAATCATAGCGGTAGTAGACAGTGACGAAGAAGAAAGAGATCTTTTTTTTGTAAATTCCGGCGTTTGAGATATCGGAATCTGTCGAATTCCCAGCGTTCATTTTGTAATTTGAACATTAATTCGTTATGAGTTCCCAATTATCTTTTTTTTTTCTCTGTGTTTTTTAACTATAGCACTTTGAGGTTTTGAATTTCTGGTATTATATCTTTTTTTTGGTTTTAATGGGATTTTTCTCTGATTTTATTTTATTTTAGTAATTTTTGATAGTATTATTTTGTTGTGTTACTGTTGAGCTCGGAATGGCGGTAAATCTGAAATATATTTTGTGCTGAGGTTGTTGATACTTTGGCTTGGTTAGATGTGGCTTTTATATTGGGGATTTTTTTTTGTGATGATTATTTTATATTGGGGATTTTTTTTTGTGATGATTATTTCTTGAGCTTTGCATGACGTGATTTAGTTTTTCTTCTACCTTCGTACTGGACAAATATTGATGTTACTGTTTTGTTAATTTTTTTTTTTTTTTTTTTTTCAAGTTTGGAATTTGCGCATTGAATGATCCAAAAGCTTTACAATAATTCAGAAATTAGATGAGATGAAATTTTGATTGCATATTATGTCGGTCCATTTTCTATTTTTTGTTTTAATTTTTGTGCGTTTTTGTTGAATATCTGTTTAACATTTGCAACTACCAAGGAATCAGATAAAGATTTAACTGAAAATAAGGAAAAATAATTTTTTACAATGAAATATCAGTGGTTTCTGTTGAGAAGAGCTGTTATTCTGAATTAGAAATGGATTGAGCGGAAAAAGAAGGAAAAAATTGTTTTTCCTGTTAACGTTAATAGTTGATGTGGTTAATAATTGATGTCATCTATGCTTGCAGAAAATGGGGGTGAAACAAATGGTGCAGTAATCCATTCTATTAGGCTCTACCCAATTCAGGGATTTGGGCTTTGGAAATAAAAACATGGCATGGTTTAGATTAGCATCAGGAGTGGCCAAGGCCACTCTCAGGAGAAATCTTATTCAGGCTTCTTACACAACTCGGCCTTCATGGACTGTCCCATATGCTCGACCTTTTCATTCTACTGTAAGGAGGTCCCAAGCCCAAGCAGCACCTGTTCCCCGCCCAGTTCCTCTCTCTAAACTTACTGATAGCTTTCTTGATGGAACTAGTAGTGTCTACTTAGAGGAATTGCAGAGGGCTTGGGAGGCTGATCCAGAGAGTGTCGATGAATCATGGGACAATTTTTTTAGAAATTTTGTTGGGCAAGCTGCTACTTCTCCCGGGATATCCGGGCAAACCATTCAAGAAAGCATGAGGCTCCTGTTGCTAGTTAGAGCCTATCAAGTGAATGGGCATATGAAGGCCAAGCTTGACCCACTTGGTTTAGAGGAGAGGGAAATACCTGCTGATTTGGACCCTGGGCTTTATGGGTTTACTGAAGCTGATCTAGATAGGGAATTTTTTCTTGGAGTTTGGAGAATGGCTGGTTTCTTGTCTGAGAATCGGCCTGTTCAAACCCTTAGATCAATATTAAACCGGCTAGAGCAGGCTTATTGTGGGTACATTGGTTTCGAGTATATGCATATAGCCGACAGGGATAAATGCAATTGGTTGAGAGATAAGATCGAGACAGTTGAGCCTATGAAGTACAGCCAAGAGCGTCGTGAGGTTATTCTTGATAGGCTTATTTGGAGCACGCAGTTTGAGAACTTCTTGGCTACAAAGTGGACAGCTGCAAAGAGGTTTGGTCTTGAAGGTGCGGAGACTCTTATCCCTGGCATGAAAGAAATGTTTGATAGGTCAGCAGATTTGGGGGTTGAGAGTATAGTTATTGGCATGTCACATAGAGGAAGGTTAAATGTGTTAGGAAATGTGGTCAGGAAGCCATTACGCCAGATTTTCAGTGAATTCAGTGGTGGAACAAAGCCTGTTGATGGAGAAGTTGGCTTGTACACAGGAACTGGTGATGTGAAGTACCATTTGGGTACCTCATATGATCGGCCCACCAGAGGTGGAAAAAGGATTCATCTCTCTCTTGTTGCAAACCCTAGCCATTTGGAAGCCGTTGATCCTGTTGTGGTCGGGAAGACTAGGGCAAAGCAATATTATTCCAATGACACTGAAAGGAAGAAGAATATGGGTGTCTTGATTCATGGTGATGGGAGCTTTGCTGGTCAAGGTGTTGTTTACGAGACATTGCATCTTAGTGCTCTTCCAAATTACACAACTGGTGGGACCATCCATATTGTGGTGAACAACCAGGTGGCTTTCACCACTGACCCAAGGTCTGGAAGGTCCTCGCAATACTGCACTGATGTGGCCAAAGCCTTGAATGCACCTATTTTCCATGTTAATGGTGATGATGTGGAAGCTGTGGTTCATGTGTGTGAGCTTGCTGCTGAGTGGCGCCAGCTTTTTCAGTCTGATGTAGTTGTTGACATCATATGCTATCGCCGATTTGGACATAACGAGATTGATGAGCCATCCTTCACTCAGCCTAAGATGTATCAGGTGCATGCTCTTCTAACTTGTATACTCCCTAATATATTTTCTTTATGCCCATAATTGGTTACATGAAGTGAATGCTGCATGTGTGCGTTGATATGTAAGCATACAAAATTCATACATATGGTCAGTCACCATCATTCACCTCACACTCACGTGCACACGTATATGTGTAAATACGCGTGTTTTTCTTTTTGGTTTTTGTCTTGTGGGTGTTTCAGCAGCAGAATTCGGAGTAGGAAAATCATCAGATGCTACCAAGCAAGCCCAAGCTTGATTTCTAAATATACGTGTGCAGATGTAATTATGTATATGCATATACATACTGTCATACACTATGGCTGTGCAAGTATATATGTGTATCTATGTCCATGTGTGAATTACTAAGCATCTGTACAAGTATATCTATTTATGTATATGTACATTTACATGCTTTTAGGTGTCATGTTTTTGTGCACATGTGCTCTCTCTCGAGCTTGTGTATACTTGTGCTTGTGTTCTTGCGCATGCTTAGAGATGTGTTTGCTTGTGTGTGTGCATGTGAGTCGATGTGCGCATGTGCATCTGCGTGTGCAGATGTATTTACGTATATGCATATACATACTGTCATACACTATGGCTGTGCATGTATGTATGTGTATCTATGTCCATGTGTGAATTACTAAGCAGCTGTACAAGTATATCTATTTATTTATGTATATGTACATTTATACAGGTACATGCTTTTAGGTGTCACTTTTTGTGCACATGTGCTCGAGACTCTCTTGAGCACGTGTATGCTTGTGCTTTTGTTCTTGCGCAGGCTTAGATATGTGTATGCTTGTGTGTGTGCATGTGAGTCGATGTGCGCATGTGCATCTGCGTGTGTGTTTGGTTCAGTTCATTATTTTCTCACCCGCAAACTTTGATTTCTGGGCATATCAATTAGGTCATGGTTTGCATGATTGTTGCTTGTACTTCTTTTCACCCTTCTTTGTTTTGCTAATTTTGAATTTGGGCATCAACAGGTCATTAGAAATCATCCACGGGCCCTAGACATTTATCAAGACCAATTGATAAAATCGGGGCAGATATCAAAAGAAAATATTGATAGAATAAATAATAAGGTCAGCACAATTCTAAACGAAGAATTTGTAAACAGCAAAGACGATGTACCGAGGAAGAGAGATTGGCTTGCTGCCTATTGGTCTGGATTTAAATCACCTGAACAAATTTCACGGATCCGTAATACAGGGTATGACGATATGAGCTCTCTTCAATTTTCTTTATATTAACAATAGTTTCTTTATTTTAACAATAGTTGTTTTCTTTTTGTGATGGTGGTTTATATCTATTAGTGCCACCCTGCTATTTTTATTAGATACGGTCGTCATGAAATACTGTTCATGAAATACCCTGTAACGTTTCTAGGGTGAAGCCAGAAATATTGAAAACTGTTGGCAAAGCAATTACTACACTTCCAGAGAATTTTAAGCCTCATAGAGCAGTCAAGAAAATTTTTGAACTACGCGGTCAGATGATCGAGACTGGAGAAGGAATTGACTGGGCAGTTGGAGAAGCACTTGCTTTTGCAACTCTTATAGTGGAAGGGAATCATGTCAGGTTGAGTGGTCAGGATGTTGAAAGAGGCACTTTTAGCCATCGGCATTCAGTTATTCATGATCAGGAGACTGGGGAAAAGTACTGTCCTTTGGACCATCTCATCCTCAACCAAAATGAGGAGATGTTTACTGTCAGCAACAGGTGATTTTATTTTATTTGGTTTTGTGAATGATTTTGGTTTTTCTGAATTTCTCATGGGTAAATTTTTTTTCATCTATTGGTTTTCCATAATTTTTTAGACTCAGAATTTCTGACAAGTTGTTTCACCAAAGAAAAACTTCAAAAGTTCTATTAAATAGATGAGTTTACTATAATCCTATAACCTGAGGAGTGTAATCCTTCCACATAAACTGTAAATTGTGTAGTTAGTAATTATATCCTCGGAGATCAACTAGCAATTTTTTTTCCTGCAATCATTAAAATACAGATGGCACTTTATAAGGAAGTCTACTGCTTGTGGGAAATTGGTCTCTTGAAGCTATATTTGTGACTGTTGAGGTTGTAATGTTGGATTGTACCACCAGAGAGATTCTTACCCAGTTTTAGTTGACCTTGGTGTTTTCCCTCGAGCAACTCATCCAGAAAAGGAATTGGGAATAATTGAATTGTACTTATCATTATTAGCTTTGGGTTGGTGAGCTATCTTAATTATTCTTGAGAAGGAAATTTGCTAGACATTGAAACCTATCAGAGGTTGCAGGGCGATAAATTTTGTTTCCTTTTGAAGGAGAGTGACTGTAGTTAGGGCATTGTGATTGAGGTTGTTCCTTCTTTATGCTAGCTCTTGTGGAGTTGAACATTCCATCATCTAGAGTTGATTTCTAAATGTGTTTTATGCAATTTCCATTTTCCCAGCTTCTGAAATGCATACACAAAGGGTTGTGGTTCATATTCAATGTTTTAGTTTAGGTGTCATGGGCATTTCACCTGTCATTCAAACTGAGAGTCTGTTACTATACTAATGTCTTTTATTCAATGTAAAGCTTTTTTCTTTTTTTTTCAATCTTCTAATTCATGAAGGCCCAAACATGGTACTAGAGTCAGAGCATCCCGCAGATATGGTGTTCCACCTAGAATCTCATGTCATTAGTTAATGTTTATCCATTGATCATTAATTTGATTGAGTGCGTTAGAATATGTAATAATTGTATTCTTTGGTGCTGTCAAGTGTGGTGCTATTATAGCATTATTAACGAATAAAAAAAAAACTGAGTGGTATTATTGTATGGAGCTAGCGATGAGGCATAAATATGTGGTATAAAGTTTCTGCCATTTCTGTCTACAGCCTCAATATATCGAGGCTCTCTATTAATGCGGTCGATAGATGTGTGATTGCATTTGTGCAGTTGAAAAATAGGGAACTGTGTTGGTTTCTGATTAATATCATGCTTATTTTTTTGTCAATTACTGATGAATGATAGAATAGCTATTGAAATATAGAAGCCGGTATCCAGCTAATTGTTAAGTGTTGAGCTTGATGACTTAATATAAGTTTGGATTCAAGTGAGCATTAATTTAGTTATTTGAAGCAATGTTCTAATCTTGCTGAATGTGAGACGGACTCGGCTGAGATTTGAAGATTGTGATGGATAATCAATGTGTGTCTATTGATTAAAACGAAGAGAGAGAGCATTGTTTAGCAAGTTGACCTCGGTACTGCCATGGCACTTTTTTAGTGATCCAGAAATATCAATATTGAAATTGCTTGTATGAGATTTTGGAACTATTTTCCTTTTTCATGTTTATTTATTCATGATGATAGTTCTTCTGTGATAATTTTAAATACCCCAAGTTTTATGTTCCCAAATTTGTTGAGTCATTGCTGAGTACACTAGTCATCAGGGTGACTTGAATTGTCAATTAAAGAAAACTTGTTTTGGAACTCTAGAGTCTAGGGGGAAGCCAACAATATTGCTACCATGTTTGGCATCTTGATGAGAATATGGCCTTTGAGGACATTTGTTTGTAATGTAGAGTGATGGTGCTGGGTTCCAAATGAATATCACCCTGTAAGATCTCTTCATTTACTAACCATATCCTAGTAGAATTCCAGGGTTAACTGCATGGTTTCAAATTAGAATTCCAGGGTTACCTACCAAAGAAAAGATAAAAATACAAATGGGACTTCATGGTGGGTGACAATAAGGGAAAATGTTACCTTAATCAGTTTCAGCAGCTTTATTAGCATTCTTAAAATGCTAGTATTTGCGATTTTGCATATTGGAACTGGTTTTGAAATAAATAAGGCGGTGTTTACGAAAAGGTTGATTTTAGTACTCAACTTTGATGGCAATTCATTATTATTTGGAGTCTCATAGACTTGATACTGTAAAATGCATATGTGATGAGAAAGTACATGAAAGGCTGTAGTATACATTTACATGTTCATGAACCTGTCCTTAAATAAAAAGCTCCTGACTAATGTTTTATCTCTCATGCCAAATGGTTTGTGTGCATGCAGAAAGTGATCAACAGCAAGCTGATTAGAAAGCTTCAGATGGCTTTATTTGAATGATAAATTCAATCAGTCAGGATAAGATTAGCAAGTTTATTACAAGACAGAAAACCAATAAAAAGATTGACAAGATAGAAAGTTTCTACTAGTCTAGAATTATCATTTTATAAATGTGGAAAGAACTCCGAACTTGATTTATGTTGGACATCTCCATTCTTTGATGATGTGACAATCACAAGTTCTGTTTGCATTTTGTTGGATATTGTCCCTTTCTTTTTAAAATTTAAATTGCAGTCCTGCTCATCTTACACATCCGGTTTCTTTGGTTATTGTTGATCTGTTCATTATTAGGAACAGTAGCAGTGTTTGCTTCCTTCATTGAGTTATTTCATTCCTATTCAGCAAAAGGGATGCTAAGGCTTAGTTTCACTTGTCTGCTTCATAACTGCAACTGCAGAGTCTCCGCAGCCAAGGGTTTGAAATACCATTTGCTTTAACACCAATTTTACTCCTCCATCTGAACTAAAGTGGTTTTTAGGAATACCACCAATATGAGATTGTGGTATTTTTTGAATACCAATATTTGTTCGTGTGTGTACTATGTTCCTAGGGGAGCAAAACTCGCATTTTCTCACTGGATGAGTATATTTAACCAAAAAAAAAAAAAAAAAGAATTTTGAACCAAGATACTCTCTCATTGTATTATTGAATGGAGCTAGCGATGAGGCTTAAATATGTGGTATAAAGTTTTTGCCATTGCTGTTTACATCCTCAATATATCGAGGCTCTCTATTACTGCAGGCGATAGATGTGTGATTGCATTTGTGCAGGTGAAAAATAGGGAACTGTGGTGGTTTCTGATTAATAGCATGCTTATTTTTTTGTTTACTACTGATGAATGATAGAATAGCTATTGAAATATAGAAGCCGGTATCCAGCTAGTTGTCAAGTGTCGAGCTTGATGACTTGATATACGTTTGGGTTCAATTTAGTTATTTGAAGCAAGTTTAGTACATGGAATGCAAGTTTCCTAATAATAGGAGTAGAGACGAGGAAGTAGTTAAGATTGATGGCCAGGAAGTACAAAAAAGACTGCACTTTCGATATCTTGGGTTGATAGTCCAGGAAAATTGAGGGATTGAAGAAGATATCGCACACAGAATTAGAGTTGGGTGGGCGAAGTGGAGATGTGCAACTAGAATTTTATGTGATTGTCGCATACCAAAAAAGCTGAAGGGCAAGTTTAATAGGACAGCTGTGAGACGAGCTTCGCCGTTTGGGGCGGAATGTTGGGTAGACAAAAAACAATATTACCCATAGAATGAGTGTTGCGGAGATGAGGATGTTGAGATGGATGAGTGGTAAGACAAGAAGAGATAGAATTTGAAATGAAGCCATTCGAGAAAATTTAAGTGTGCCACCAATTGGCTATAAAATGAGAGAGAGTAGACTTAGGTGAGCTGACCATGTGTGGCACCAACCGAGTACAACACCTGTTAGGAGGTGCGAGTTAGTTTAAGTGAAGGAATGAAAAGGGCAAGGGGTAGGCCCAAAAGGATGTGGTTAGAAGTAGTCCGAAAAGATATGGGAACTTTTGGCCTCATTGAGGGTATGGCCTTTAACAGAGTAGAATGGCGGACCGGGATTCGTGTAGACGATCCAAATTAATTCGAAAAAAAGCTATAATGATGATGAAACAATGTTTTAAACTTGCTGAATCTGAGATGGACTCGGCTGAGATTTGAAGATTGTGATGGATAATCAATGTGTGTCTATTGATTAAAACGAAGAGAAAGAACATTATTTAGCAAGTTGACCTTGGTATTGTCATGGCACTTTATCAAATAAGTGTTACTGTGCACAATTCCACCATACTTCTGATTATTGTACTGTGGTTCTTATGTAAAATCTAGATTCTTCTTACCTCTTGTTTGTGAATTTTCTTATAGCAGTCATTGAAGTAGTAGAGCTTAACTTTCTTGTTTGTCCGAATGAACCTGGCAAAATGTGAAATGTAGCATGCGGTGATCCTCACTCTTCTTCTCCCTTCAGCAAAAGGATCAAAGTTGAGCAGTTGGCGCCCACAATACTGAAAATGATTTGTAGTCAGGGCTTTGTATCTTACTCATGGTGTCATCATGAATATACTGGTCAACACAGTGAAAACCTAGAAATATTCATGGCCCCCCCCTTCACCACTGTTTAGAGCATATTGCTTGATCCACATAGAACCTCTATTCACCATTTCCTATATGGTGCCTTGATCCTAGACCTCCTGCTCTGTCTGACCTTGATTCATCTTCCACCTAAAGTTCTCAGTGCTGCCACCCAACTATTCATGACACCTAGTGGAATAAGACTTGGGTGTGTGAAAATGATGAAATAAAGTGGATTGGTCTTCCTTGCAAAGATAGATGGATTATATCATTATAATCTCAGGAACTACGAGTTCTAAATGCTTCCATTGACTTCTATCTTGCTGCATTATCTATAAGTATGCGGAACACTTCATTGATTTGAGTGAAACATTCTTTGCCTTAATTTCCTAGTACTTCTGAAGTGCCAATAAGGTGAATTGTTGATCATGATGAAGGACATAGTAGATACATATGCACACGATGATATATGTCCTCTGCTGCTGCTGCCAAAGCCAATCTGCCTTGTTAGATGGTCTTGGAATCCCCAATCTCGATGATCCTGTAGTTTTTCAGTTTTTTTTGAGCACAACATGACAAGCAAGCCTGATTTATCTTCTGGTGTTGAGTCAATGCATTTGTTTGTAACTGATGCTCCTTTCAGATTTTGCTGCCTCATGAAGGCTCCTTGTTGGACAGATACCCAATAAAAGATTTGCAATGCTGTTTGGCAAGGATCTGTATTGTCTCAGCCCCTTGACATCCTCTGCCCCTTCCATCTTAGGAAGAAGGGTGATGATGATGTAGTTCAGGCTCTTCATGAAAAATTCTTCAAATAGCTTTATGAGATCATTTCTAGGAGGTTCTGAAAGCCCCAAAAGATTGCCATACGCAAGCCCATCTGGCCTTGGTGCTTGTTTGTTCTTGCCTATAGTGAATACTTTTTGCCCACAGTCAGAGACACAGTAATCCTCAGTGGATCAACTTTAACACATGCCCTTGCCTTTATGTTTATTCTCAAGTACTTTGAGAAAGTTTAGGGGCAACAATTTCATTTGTATAAACCAAAAAATGATGGGTGCTAGATGGATGTTTTGTAGATAAAAGTTGTGACTAGAGTGATGGGTGATCAGGTTGAAAATCCTGCCATCTTACTTTGGGTTGTCTTTATGTGTGATTGTGCCTAAAAGGCTCTTGTGGTAGCCAATTATTGAGCTGGGATAAGGAGTTTGGCAGGGTGGAAGAGTATGTTCCTCTTGTTGAATCCCGTCCCCCTTTTTTGATTTCTCAGATTGTATTTGGTCCTTGAGCACAACCTGTTATATGCTTTGATTTCAATTTGAAATTTTGACTTCTAGAAAAGCACCCCATGGCTAAAAGTATGGGAAGAAAGAAACACACTTTATCCATTCACTAGCTGGCTCATGTATATACTTCCATTTCATATTGAAAATTTGACTTCCAAAAGATCACGCCATAGCTAAAATAGTTTAGGAAGAAAGAAACACATTCACTAGCTGGCTCAGGTAGAAGCAATGACACCTTGGATTGTTATTGGCCAAGAGCGTACATGGGGGCTTGGGAGGAGATCAATACTGTGATAGTAGAGCTGAAAAGCACAGTTTGGCTTAATGATTCAGGGAATCGGAATTGTATCCATTACCTTGATTCCCAAGGTTAGTAGGGGCTGCAGATAATACGCATTTGGGACTGATAAATTTTATTAGAAGCCTGTACAAAATCATTATAGATGTTTTTTTTTCCATGGAGGATGAAAGTATGCAGCCATTCATTGTTTCCCTAATGCTGGTGGGTTTTTCAAGGGCCAGGAGATTATCGAGGGAATTTTTATGGTTCATAAAGGTCAGCAGTTCCAAGTATGAACTGGAAAACTGGTTGTTGTGTACAAGATTGATATAGAGAAAACTAGTCATTCGACGGGAATGGTGGGGCAGCTCAGTGATGTTGCTCATCTCAAGTAATTCTGGGACTTGTGAAAAGTTACTGTCGCCATACTTGGGGCTGCCCCTTCTCATCAAGGTTCCGAGGAAATTAATGTGGTAAAAGGTTTTTACAAAAATTGCAACTGGTTGTTTGAGAAACAAGCACTATCTATTTGGGGGCTCCTCTGGCCATCCCATCTACTTCAGGCCTTTTCAAGATCATAGAGTTGTCACATGATAAACAGAGAGACTGAGGAACTTTTATGGACTGAAGATAATCGCAAGCATTACAACACTTTAGGTTCTTCTCTGGCTGTTAAACCTGCTTGGGATTTATGAAGTCAGTTACTAAAATAATCCATGGGTGGTTACAAACTGCTAGTATACCTGAATCTGCAGCCAGTGAAGGCTTCTTTTTATAAAAAAGAGTAACATGGGAAAATAACATGAGCCTTTGCAGCCAGCAAAGGTCCTTCCTGGATAAAAAAGAGTAACATGGGAAATATTTAAGAGAAGTTTATGTGATAAATATTCATCTACTTCTTTTGGGTAGTTCAGCAATAGGAATTGAACTTGACATGTAGCATTGCTAACGTCAAGCCCAAGCCTGATTCTAAATATTCATTTATTTTGATAGATTGGGATTTTAATGAAATAGAATAGGAACAAAGTCATTTCAAGATGTTGAAAGTGTTGTACACATCCTCGGTGAGCGGAGTGAAGCATTCAACTGACTGGCTAATGCCCTAACCCAAGGATTTATAGTGCATTCTTGATCAAGTCTAGGTCCTCTGGGACACGTTAAACATATCTGAGAGGTTTCAAAAAAAAAAAAAAAGATCGGGAGCGTGTTGTTTCATGCTTGAGGTGAAGCATCTATAGTGCAAAATTTTTCACAAAAAAGGTCTGGAGCTTGTTTTGTCACATGCGAGAGGTAAAACATTTAAACTGCAAAAAAGATGACTTACTGGGTTTCAAACACTATGGTGGCTGGCTGTTGATTTTCAATAATGTGATGTTTCTTCGATGGCAATCACCATTTCATTATGCTTGGTTGTAACTAGTACTGTACAATCTGAAATCATTTTATGCATATTTTCATCTCCTGTGCTCGATTGTTAGTGGTGGCATAATTCCTATAAAATCTTGGGAAGAAATATGTCTGATATGTTTCTGCTCCTTTTTCAGCTCTCTTTCGGAGTTTGGCGTGCTTGGATTTGAGTTGGGTTATTCAATGGAAAATCCAAATTCATTGGTTCTTTGGGAAGCTCAATTTGGAGATTTTTCAAATGGTGCCCAAGTTATTTTTGATCAGTTTTTGAGTAGTGGAGAATCCAAATGGCTGCGACAAACTGGCCTTGTTGTATTGCTTCCTCATGGTTATGATGGTCAGGGTCCTGAACATTCAAGTGCAAGGTTGGAGCGTTTCCTTCAGGTAACGAAGTTTTTGCATTTACCTGTTTTATGTTTGCTTTATGGCTAAACTAAGTGGGTTGTCTTTTCTTGAACCTTCATCATTGATGCTCTAGGTAAATGCTGCTACTCTGCCGTTTTAGTGTTACAAAAATATAATCTGGCCTTTGTATTTTGTTGAAATAGCTGACATGCCTTTATATTCTGTGTGGTGTGTGGTGTGTGGTGTGTGGTTGGCTTACTTTTTATACTCTTCTGCACAGCTTCCCAGCTTTTGTCTCTTTCGCTTTTTTTTCCTCTTAAATTGACATGCACTTCAAAGTTCTAAACTAAATGCATGACTAATATTCTGCTGTTGAAATTGTTGATTCAGATGAGTGATGACAATCCTTTTGTGATACCCGAGATGGATTCCACACTTAGGAAACAGATCCAAGAGTGCAATTGGCAGGTTGTGAATGTCACAACCCCAGCTAATTATTTCCATGTGCTTCGGCGTCAGGTGGATACCAATCAAACTTAGCAACTAATTTATTTTTTCTTTTCCCTTTGATAAAGTTAAATTTCAATCTTTTGTGGTGCCTTTTTCTTTTTTAAATCCAATAGAGCTCCATTTTAACAGCCCCGTATATTGTGAGACCGTCGGAAATCTAGCTGCCAATTGCAATGTTCTAGGAGCATAGGATCTGATAACTTGCAGTATATGATTCTATTGCAACTAATGCTTCTTTATTCCCATTTTGAAAATGTGATCTACCCATTTTCATCTAATAAATTACTGGTAATAATTTTTTGAATGATATTAAACTACTAGATGACACGGTATTCTTTATTGTTATTGCTTTTTTTCTACTGATCACAGTCAGGGCTCCCCACTCACGGATCATTGCTATTTGTAATGTCATCTCATTTGGTGTTTCTTATACGTGTAGATTAACAGAGAGTTTCGTAAACCCCTGATTGTTATGTCTCCAAAGAATTTGCTTCGTCACAAGGATTGCAAATCGAACCTATCAGAATTTGATGATGTTCAAGGTCACCCAGGGTTTGACAAGCAAGGAACCCGATTCAAGCGTCTTATTAAGGATCAGAATGACCATTCTGATCTTGAGGAAGGTATTAGGCGTCTAATTCTCTGTTCAGGAAAGGTGTGTATCAGTCTTTCACATCTAAATTTACTTAACACTAAATTTCATTGTGTTATTGGAGGTCCAAAACCATACATACTGCTATGGGGTCTTGGGTTATGAGTCATATCACGGTCTTGCAGGTCTACTACGAACTTGATGAAGAGCGGAAGAAAGTTGATGGCAAAGATCTTGCAATCTGCAGGGTTGAGCAGCTTTGCCCATTCCCCTATGACCTTATCCAGAGAGAGTTGAAGCGATACCCAAGTATCTCTCCCGCACTATGCTTGAAATTCATTCATGGATTGACACATGCTATAAAATCTTGTTTGAAATCACCATTTGGTTAATATGGCAAAATTGTCTCTCTCTCTCTCGCCCCCCACAAGAATGATTCCTCAATCTACTTGGAATGTGACATTTTTATGTATCTTCGTGTGGTATTTTTTGTTGTTTCTGCATTATCCATTTTTTTGCATCCTTTATTTGCAGAATATTTGAACATTGATATCTTTTTTATGCCGCTTGTGCCTGAATTCACACTCAGTATATCGTCACCATCTTTTCTAGAATATAGTGGTTGTCTTATCTCAAAATAAAATGGATTTATTGTGCCAAAAAAAAAAAAAAAAAAAGCCAAGTCACTGGGGATTTGGGTCCCTACCACAATAAAAGTTCACATAAAAGTAATCACGTTTCTGATATCCGGAACAGTAATGGCCTTGGTGAGAGACTAATCTGGTTTGTGTTTTCAGATGCTGAAATTGTGTGGTGCCAGGAGGAGCCGATGAACATGGGTGCCTATCCTTATATCACTCCTCGCCTTCTCACTGCCATGAAGGCATTAGGCAGGGGTTCATACGAGGATATCAAATACGTGGGGCGTGCGCCTTCAGCTGCCACAGCCACTGGTTTCTATCAGGTGCATGTGCAGGAACACACTGAGCTCATTCAAAAGGCCCTACAGCCGGATCCCATAAAGTTCCCTTGATGTCTCTTTCGAAACTTATCCTCAAAGGGTACCAAATTCAAGGTGTATTGTCTAAGTTGCTTGGCCTATGCTCTCTCTCTCTCTCTCTCTCCATGCATTACAGCTGTTCTAAAGTTTGGCATTTTTATTCTGATATAGATAACGTTGAGTGTATAAAAGCCTGCCCATGGCCGTGTTGGAATTTTGTCAATTCAGTGCTGCAGTTGGGATTGTTTTTTAAACTGTCTTTGTAATTCACTGGTGTTTGTGATTATGAGAGAACTCTTGCATTTCATGCTTGGGCTTTTGTAGCAATAAATGTCAAACAATATTGACTTTTAATCATGGGTGATAATGGTTGGAATTGCGCACCAAATGTGAATTAAGTTTCATGGGTCCCAATTTATTGGCAAGTTCTAGTGAATGCCAGAAGTCCACAGGCTGTTTGGACACTTCTCTTGGTTATTGCAACATTAAAGGCTATATGGAAACTTTTCTTTGCCCAAAAACAAGCGCTGTGTGTGTGTTTTTTCTTCGATGTTCCTGATTTGTTGCTTCGTAGATTATTAAGAAGTGCGAGTTTTGGAATAGTGGAAAATGAGATTTTTAGTGTCACTGATTGTGCATCTTGAAAAAGTATACAAAAAGACTCATTTATTTTTAGCACAAAGAGGTTACAATCACTATTGATTATTAGATGTTGATTATTAGATGTGAGATTGAAAGGCTTAGGGGTTTGTGATTGATTTGGCGCAAAACTCAAAATTAATTTTCTAGAACTATGATACACAATCAAGCTGTTGGATTTAACGTATGATGGCTATAGGTGATTGATCTTCTTGTGCTAAAAGTGAGTGGTGATCTTATAGTATACAATCTTTTATTTAAGTATTTGAGGTAACTATGATTATGTTGTAGGTTACTTGGGTTAAAATATCAGACATATGTCAGACACGACAAAAATTCAGACTTTGTCCATGTGTGTGCGCACTTTAGTTGCCTTTTCAGCTTTGTTACATGCCTCTGATTACGCAATTCTTAATGCAACCTTGCTTATATATCTGACTATATTTTTCGAATTGTTTGTATTCATCAGTCGAATTTAGTAGTGCTAAAACCAATATTTTATGGCTGTTTGATTTCCATTACTTTAGGCATGGATTTTTCAACGTTTTTATTTTTACTAACTGATCTTAGAGCTAAAACAAAGAAATATTGAATGATTTCCTTGGTAGAAAAGTCCACAGAACCACTCACCTGGAGAGCCCAAGTCCTCAGAAGGACAACGTATTTAGCTGAAGGAGTATCAAATTCTTCATTTTGGTGCCTCAATTTTTTGGTAGTTGAGATCCTGTCCCTCCAGTGTATGTATATATTTGGATCGGCCAAATCTGCCGATTTGGAATAGAGAAATGTGCAACAAAAGAGACAAAAAAAAGGGTAGAATAGGATGATATCGGGGGTCACAGAGCAGGACCAGCCACCCGCCCATCTCAGGCAGGCTGATTCTGGTTCGAGCTAGCATTTTTTCAAGGACCCTTGGAGTGCTAATTTTTTCACCAATTAATTATTCAATTGTCTGTTTCGCTCTCGATTTGGTGTGTACATCTTGACTTTATTGATCACAAAGAAATGCCTCATTCGAGCTGTGGGACTGAAAACCAAATGATTTATGATCTTGGGCTATTTATAATTTTGGATTTTTTTTTTATTGTTTTTATTTCTTTATTGTTATGATTTTAGTTTTTTTTGGATAATTATCGTTAATATACTTATATTTTAATAAAATTGAAAAAAACCAACTTTTCAAAACCTCACTTATACTTTTTCTTCCAATTTTCGGCTTTTTTGGATAAAAATACCCTTCACGGTAGCGTTTTTACTGTAAAGAACATTACAATAATTTAAATACCGCAATGTACATTATGATAATTTAAATACCGTAATGTGTAGATTTGCTCACCTACTTAGAAAAAGCAGATGAGTGATCCATGAAAATCACAGTAGGAAGACTTGCTTCATCTTCAAAACTGGTAGCTTCGCAGTCTCTCTCTCTCCCCCTCTTCCATAAATCTAACAAAACACATCTCTTCAAATCACAGTCTCTCTCTAAACTTCTGTCTCCTTCTTGCCCCCTTTCTCTTATCTCAATTCCTCATCAGAACATCCATCTTTCTCTCACTAATTGCATACAAAAAATATTTATCTTACATCTGGCTCAAAATGATATCGTCACTCTCTCCTCTGCTCCTCCCTTCTCTCTCTTCCAACCAATGCTCCACTCTCTTCCCCCTCACACCTATGCGACACAACATTGACCATATTCAGAATGCCACTCAAAAATGGCAAATTCAATATGTTTATTAGAGAGAGAGAGTGATCCCATATTAAAATCCCTTGGATTTCACATGGAAAAAGACTTATGTGGAGAGGAAATCTTGTCATTTAAATAAACCATTGAGAAAACCAATTACATTGCTTAATGCAGGAGGAGAGAGGTAGACCGCATGTTAACTTCGATTTGAAGCTTTTCAACCTAATAAGAATGACGTAAAGAATATATTTATATATTACAATGTACTCTAATGTTCTTTACGACATTTAAATTATCTTATAAAATATCATAAAAATTATGACATATAAATTATAGTATAGACTTTTCTACTAGTCACGATATTTAAATTATCGTAACATACATTATAGTATTTAAATTACCCTAATGTTTTTTGCGGTAAAAAAACTATAATGAAGGGTATTTTTATCTAAAAAGAGTAAAAATTTTTTAAAAAAGATATAAATGAAATTTTGGAAAGTTCGAGATTTTTTTAGATTTTATTAAAAAATATATATATTGACAATAATTATTATTATTATTTATTTATTTATCTTATTTTTAACTTCTATATCTCACAATAATTGAAAATATTACGGTTAAGCAAAAAACCACCCTTCTTTTCCTGTGCCTCTCTGTTTCCAAAGAGTTTTTCTCTCTTCCCCATGCTTGAAGATATTTTGATCAAAGTAGACTGTGTAATCACTGATGATGAAGATCCAATAAACCCTAGAACCTGAGGCATTCTCTCTCATCTCCTCAAACTGGTGATGGGCTAATTTGGTAAGTCCCTGGAAGCCGTTCATAAGCTTGTAACGCCCCAAAAGATTAGGGTTTAAGAAGTCACCCACCATTCTCCAGTTGAGGTTGTGAAGAGCTTCTCAAGCATCAGGACCCTAAAAATCCAACTCCTTAATGACGAGCTAGGGTTTGGAGATGGGGTTCTCCTCAAATGGAGAGTTGAATTTGGGACCAGCTTGGAGAGCTGCATGATTTAGGGGCTTCCAGTGTCATCAAACCATTGGCTCTGAATTTAGGACTAGTCTGGAGAGCTGCTTAAACTTAGGGTGGTTTGGACCATTAGCTCATTAATTGCTGGTTCAGCTAGGCATTTTGTTCGTCGACAAATAATTTCAGAGCACCCAGGCTTGGAGAGACTATTGTGATAATCAAAAGGGTACTTTCTATAAAGTCAGGGCAATTGAGTGAAACCCATTTTAGCCTCTGCAAGTGCTAATAGAACCCAAGTCCAAGGTTTGAGCATGAAGCTCTCATACGCTCCGTATATAGAGCTTCCTAATGGTATGGGTTTTAAAGGAGCTACTCTCGTTTTTATAAGGCCGAGTGATGGACCTTTGGGAAAAGAGGAGGCTGATCAATTTGTGTCCATGGCTGGCTAGACTTTTGGTTAAGAGGAAGACTTACATTCTGGAGAAAGAAAGATGGAGTCTTAGATGGGGTTTGTAGAGAGAGAAACAGGGGATTGGATGGGTGATTGTCCAGAGGCGGAATGGGGTGTCGTTTGTTTGGTTGTGGGCTTGAGTTGTTTATAGAGAGAGAGAGAGACCATTTACGTGTGATATCAAGGACGTCACAATCATTAGTGATTGTTATATTTGAAATTGGATGATTAAAGATGCGTATTTGTTTGAATACAAAATCAAAAATAAAAATTGCTATACACTTTCATCTGCTGTAATTGTAATCTTGTTGTTCAAAAAATAAATCATCTTGTGGTACACAATCCCAAAAATAAAAAATTGCAGTTCTGAAAAAAAGTTAAAAATAATAACACTTAAGAAAAAAAAAAAAAATCACAAGTTCTTCAGTGTTCATAAAGTTGGTCGAGTCATTTCGACTCGTCCGAGTTATTTGGGCTCGACCCCTTGCCGAGCTTGAGTTGGTGGTTCAACTCGAAGATCTAAAAATAAATAAAATAAAAAAAATTATAAAAATACCAAAAAATAAAAAATATATTTGTGACATGTTTATTTATATTTTCTATAATTTTGACAAAGATTGGGAAGTATTTTGGTCAAGAATACTTATTGTTACATTTTTCCATCTTTTTTAGAAATGAAAATACCCTCAGTCACAAACTCATTTTTTAATATCTATTTTTTGCTACTTTTTTAACTAAAATTAGTTTTGTTTTGTTAAATTTTACTTTGAATATATTTTTCCTATTTTTTAATTTTCATTTTTGTATATAATTCTTTTTTAATAATTTTTAGTTGCTACCGTATTTGCCCCTACTCAGGCTGAGTCATTCGGGCTCAAGCGAGTATTCGACTAGGGCATGGGCCTAGTAGTCAGCCCGAGCCAACTTTTCGAAAACTAGCCATCATCCATTAAATGACGGTCTAGAGCCAATCACTGGGTGGAAATTGCTTGGGACTATTTGTATGTTTCAAATCATACTGATTGGGACTATTTTTTTTGTTTTAGGGGTGTAGTTTCTTTCCGACCTTAAACAATCCAATTAAGGTGCACCTCCAAATTTTATCATAACATATAAATTTGGCGTAAAATTTTTTTTAAGATTATATGAAAATCTATTTACATATCTAATTATAAAATTTTAAAATCCAAATACGGTTAAAATCAAGTAGATCTATAAATATACGAAAATCTTGAAAATGGACGGTCTAGATAATATGTTGTAATATGCACTATTTTTGAGACTCAAAATCTATTTTATTTTTTATATTCATACATCTCGATGATCAAGTAGAGAGGGCTTTTCCAACATTAAAACAACCTTTTCCGATGGATTTTTGAGGTACATATATAATTCGACATAATAAGGTTGCAATATTATATAAACTTTTTCCAATTTTTAGTAGAAGAGAAAGTATTGTATGCGTCATCATAGATCTGTCTTTGAGATGGACAACAAAACAAATGGGAGTCTAACGGAAGGAAAAAGTTTATATAAATGTGACGCTCTAAACAATTAAATTAGAGCACACCTCAAAAATTTCACTAAAAGAGGTTGTTTTGATGTCCAAATATCCTCAAATTGTAATTACCTACAAAAATATATTCAAATTAATTATCTCGACCTAAAGATGCATGGACATGACAAAAAAAAAAAAGGATTTCAAGTTTTGAAAATAGTGCATATTGTAATGTATTTTTGGACCATCAATTTTCAAATTCTCATAGATCCGCTCGATCTACGTTATTTTTTAAGCTTTAAATTTTATAAATAGAGATGAAAATATACTTGAAGGGTATTACAAATATTTTCAGTATTGAAACCACATTTCTCGATACTATTTGAAAGTGCGCTTCATTTTGATTGTTAAGAACCTCGGCTCTATACAAACCGCACCTTATTCAAAATCTATCTCCATGATGGAAAATGGAGGAAGGACACACGTGAATAGGTGAGTCAGAGGGTTAGACAAAAAACAAATACTTAATAGAAAAACTGATCTTTATTAATAAGATTATTTGAGTTTCAAGCTGAACAAGTACCCTTTGCCATGGGATCAACTATACACTTGCTCTTGCAAGACCACTGACTCTTTTTTTGCTTTTCATTAGGCATTACACTGAGGACGCAGTTTCTATGAGTCCTAAGACTCATTTGTAGAAATGGTAGCTTCAATACTGGAAATCTTTGTGATAGTTTTAAAATATATTTTCATCTCTATTTATAAAATCTAAAGGTCCAAAATAGTGTAGGTCGACAGATTTATGAAAACTCGAAAATCTTGAAAATTGACGGTTCAAGAATGCGTTACCAAATACACTATTCCCAAAATTTGAAATCCATTTTTTTTGTCATGTCCATGCATCTTGATGTCGAGATGATTAATATGAGGATATTTGAGCATCAAAACAACCTTTTCTAATTAAATTTTTTAGATATGCTCTAAGAGAGAAAAATCTCAAAATATTTTTTATTTTTATTTTATTTGTTTGTTGTCTTAAAACAAATTATTTTATTGAGGGACTAATTCAATTTCTGTGGTCATGTGGGACCATTATGGTTTGAAAAACGTTTTTCATGTACCCACCAAGTTTTACACTCAAAAGCATTAGGCGCCCTTCATTTAACAGCCACTCTAACATGTGATATCTCTAGACGTTTATCAATTGTCCTTTTGACACATCATTGATAATGTGACCGTCATTAATGATATGTTATGCTTCACTTTTTTGTAGTGATCGTCTATAAAGAAACTGGATAAATTGTTGATGACCTTCTAAAATGTATTTTATAGATACTCTACCACACCCCAAAAGTTTTTCACTTTTTTTTATAAAAAGCAAACTTTTATAACTAAAACCCTCCTAACTAAAAAAGTTGTAATGTTTTGATGAAAATACCCCTTCTCGTACTTTCACCGTATGAAAAAATTATTTGGACGGACTCCAATAATACTTTTGCCGAACCGCGGTTTTTATTTGCCGAACTTATGACATATGCTGGACTGCATTTCTGCAATACTAGACTGCTTAGTTAGACAGTGATACGCCAGGCCGTAGATTACTAACGCCGGACTGACGCCACCTGATTGCTAATTCAAATCGTCGGACCGCTCCCACAAAATGTCGGAATGACCAATGACATCGTCAAATCGATGCTCACAAAAGCTAGACCGACGATCTTAGTAAGGAATCACCGGACTAAGACAGTGAAATGTCGGACTGTTCGATGATATTGCTGGACTGCTCAAAACTAAAGTTGAGCTGACCTTAGCCATAGTGAATACCGTTGGACTGCCGCTGGAACTCTACCGGAGTGCCTATGAATCCAGGAGCCATATCGCCGGACTGCCTTCATAGAGTGCTGAACTGCCCATGAATCCAGGAACCATATCGCCGAACTGCCTTCATGAAGTGCCGGAGTGCCCATGAATCCAGGAACATATCGCCGGACGACCTTCGTGAAGTGCCGAAGTGCCCATAAATCCATGAATGAAATCGTCGGACTGCCTTTATGAAGTGCCGGCGTGCCATGAATCCAGGAACCATATCGCTGGACTGCCTTCATGAAGTGCCGAAGTGTCCATCTATCCAGGAACATAACGCCGGACAACCTTCATGAAGTGTCGGAGTGCCCATAAATCCATGAATAAAATCGCCAGACTGCCTTCATGAAGTGCCGGAGTGCTCATGAATCCAGGAATATATCGCCATATTGCCTTCATGAAGTTCCGAAGTGCCCATAAATCAAAGAATGAAATCACCGCGTTGCCTTTATGAAGTGCCGGAGTGCCCATGAATCTAGGAACATATCACCGGAGGACTGCCTTCATGAAGTGTCAGAGTGGCTATGAATCTAAGAACATATCGTCGAATTGCCGTCATGAAGTGTCGGAGTGCCCATTAATCCAAGAACATATCTTGGGACTGCCTTCATGAAGTGCTGGAGTGCCCATGAATGAAATCGCCGGACTACCTTCATGAAGTGCCAGAGCGCTCTACATGAACTGCCGGAGCGCCTTCATGAAGTGCCGGAGTGCCTCCATGAATTGCCTGGTACTCCTTTGCAACCTGAAGTTTCTTTATAGCATCACGAACATATGCACAAACATGCAAAGGAGAATTCTAACTAGTGTAATAATACAATAATACCCAAATTTGGAAACCAAATTAATTCAAAAAATATTTATCCACTTTTGATCGATCTCCTATCTCAATGAGTCAAGCAAAACTCAAATGTACCCATTGTTAGTTCATCAAGAAACCACAACCATCTAAGAGTAGTTATAACTAGTGTTATAAAAATCAGACATTTGAAAAACCAAATTAACACAATAGTTTCTCACTACTTTATTCAGTTATGTCTCAGCAATTTAAGTAACACTAAAAAATCACATACTATTCAGTTAATCTCACTAAAACCACAAATATTGAAAAATGACTAGAACATATCATTCAAGATAGACACTAGGAAAATCAAATTAATATGCGAAGAGTAGTGTTTATCCTCTCAGTAACTTATGCAAACCCACAATTTCCAACTATTTGGTACGTCTCACTAAACCAGAACTATGTAAATCTCTATGCTGTTACCTATCCCATCACAGTAATTGATGCAAACTACAAAATTCCTCTACGAGTAAATACATCTCACTAAACTAAAGTAATGTTAATAACTCCACTATTCTAAAAAAACCAATAAATGTGTGAATCACCCAACTGTTCATTTTCATCCCAATCAATCCAAACTTTGCACATATTATTCCTCCATTCAATTGATCATGCAAATTCAAACTATGTAAGAGTGGTTCTAATCAGCATCATTAAAACCAGACTAAAGAGATCAACTTATGTATTGAGATCATTAATGTAATAAACACACCTACACAGATTAACAAGACATTGAGATCAACAACAATCGGACAGAGAACATATCAAAACTTCACAAAACAGGGAACAAGCTCATAGGAACTACATTGATAGACAATACATTGAGCTGTTTGCGTATTTCATTTGCTTCTATTAACATAACAACAACAAAAAGAATGAACATTTCATTAACTGGCTACTATGATATAGTAACTTCAATTGTACAAAAATAACTTAACATATGTCTCAAAAAAAGAAAACGAACTTTACATATGTCTCAAAAAAAGGCTCATAACCTTTTCAATTTACATTTTCAGGTATCATCTAAAAATTACATGTCAAAATGAAAAATACATGATATTCACTTTCTTGGCCTCAACCACTTTTTGGGCCAACTTGCAATACCCTTGTCCTTGTCATTTATGCTCTTTGTTCTCCTCTCATTTTCCTCATTAGTTTCGCTCTCTCTTTCCTCATCTCCACCATCTGCATCCTCAATCTCTCTTTCCTCATCTCCACCATCTTCCTCCTCAGTTTTGCTTTCCTCATCTGCACTTTCTTCCTCATCGCTTTCACTTTCGTTATCTCTACCATCTCTCTCTTCGCCCTCGCTTCCACCATCTCCCTCACAATCTCCTCGATATTCTCTACAGGAGTGTGCTGCAATAACAAATTGTGGGTCGCCTATATATAATTTATGGACTCCCCTGCTAATACTTCAGCATGAAGTGCAACTTGTAACATCCCTATACAGGTTAATCGTTGTAAGTAGACAATAGAAAACAATATAAATAACTGATTTGAATAGATAATTATTTTAAGTCAATAAAAATAATATATAATATACCATTCTCCTCTCGTTGTCATGGTCTGCGAGGGGGGCCACATTTGATTGCGACTGGAGGGGGGGGGGGGGGGGAGGGCGGGCACATTGGAGTATTTCTATATTAATGAGTGAACATGTTGTACCAGGCCATATAATCTTTAGTAAGCCTTCTACCATATTTATCCGCAGTTGCCTTGACAATATTGCGTTCTCGTTGCCACCAGTCGCTTATCTCGTTAGCCAACTCGTCAATCCAATGAGTGGGGTGTAGACCAACCTTCTCCCTCCTCTCCCACTTGAGTGGCCCAACAGGAATTACTTGCATCTTCCCAAATTACCGCAACACACGATCGACATATAGTACTCTGCAACGTGGAAACTCATCAGATATGATTGACACAATGCGTTTTCTTTACAGAGTGTATCTAATGGGCCGAAGTCCTCATATGGTTGCCACTTCACCTACAACAATAATATAACACAACATCGTTAATGGGTCTTTGCATTAAACACTGTCAATTGAGACTAACATTATTATCGTCAATGAATAGGTTCACCATAAATCTCTTATTTCCCAAGACAAAATACCTCAGTGATGTCAAGTGCATGTCAAGTGAGAAACGCTCTGTTAAGTATTTTCGAATGTCATCTAACTTAGTTCTACAGTCAGTGAAAAAGATAAATGCATCACCCTCAATATAATCTAAAGTCCCATCGACACGTGTTCGGAGTTCACCACTGAAAATACAATAAATTAATCTACTATCACCCATTTTATTCTGTTCTGCAAAATATTTGTAGTAGCTTTCATATACAACATCTTAAATACTAGCCTTGAACTTGCCATATGCTTATTGTCTTTTAATAACAAATTATATTTTAACAAGAGCCTTGCAAATTTTCTTAAGAGATTTCTTAAGAAATTCTACAATGAATAGATGTTGGGGAACTGAATTTAGCTGTTATCACTTAGAGAGATTGATCTACATATACTAGCCAACCAAAGAGCAAAGCTATTGAGTAGGCTGGGTTCCCCTAAATGATGGAAAGTTGGGGATTTGACATGTTTCGTGCAGTGAAGCATGCTGATATGGTAAAAATTACAAAGTATAACAAGATAATCAGATATCAATGGCAACATTGATTGTTAGCAATAGGACACTTAATTTCATAATTGGAAGAAAGCTAGTGATTTAAGGTGGTACTGAACCAGAAGCTTTCAAAATCTTATGTGAAAGCCGTTGGTTGCCTTCATTTAGACAACTAGTCATCCCAAAGAATTACAAAAGAAATAACACTCATTTAAACTCCAAGAGAATTAGTGAATATAGACACAAATTTTTCCATTAGTTTTTCAATGACGGCTAAAGCCACATTAGCAATTGAAGAGACAAACACCAAAATTACTAAAGATTCCACTACACCTTTGATAAAATCAGAAAATAGGACCTTGTATAGTAACCAATTTGGTTTCGATGAAATTAAACAAATTAACTAACCATTTTTGTGGGGTAAGTAGATATAATCAAATACTACATCTTTGAACCTAGAATCAAACAATTGAATTCAAGTGACCTACCCCAGCGGAAATACTGAAAATGCATAATGATAAATGGCAGACAAATTCAGAGCCAAAAACAAATTACCTATCCATTCTTTTACTACATACACCTGATTTATGTCTGCTATTTATTATAACAAATTAAGAATAAAAAAATCAATACATCTTACGAATCACCTATCCATTCTTTCATTTGTCAATGACAAATTAAATACAGCCAATGTGGCTAATTAAAAACCCAACAGCAGATTTTAGGGATATGTTTTCTTCCACTTTTTGATAAAAAACAACATAAATTTAATTTTCCCTAAATTTCAAGTAATCAACAAGCTTTTGATTCACATTTTTACTTCATATGATTAAAGAAAAGGTTTTCATGCCAATGTTTAACCACAAAGTTGAAGTTACAACATAAATAGCATTCTCAAAAATGTTTTTAAATATTTAATTGAACTATTCTTTCATACCTGGTCCTCAAAAATTGAGCTCGGTCTGTGATGAGATCAATGCTTTGTGGAACCTTCGTAGAGAGTTGTGGGACATTCGTGGGGGAGAGAAAAACCTTCGTAGAGATTGTGATAAAGTTGTGGGACTTTTGATTGTAGAAAGAGAAAACATAGCGTGATACTTGGTGGGAGCGAGTGAGTGAGTGGGGCCTTTGTAAAAAGAGAAATTGAGAGAGAAGTAGAGTTTTGACTTTAATACAGACAAAAAGTAGGGATAAAAGTAGAGAGAGAGAGAGAGAGAGAGAGAGAGAGAGAGAGAGAGAGAGAGACGTCGGCCGTAGTAAGAAAGGAAGGAAGAACGAAGAACTACTACCGTTACGAGAAGAAGAAGAAAGTAAAGGAAAAGGTAAAAAGTAACGGTAGGAGTACGTAGG
>NW_006499452.1:571167-618319 GCF_000471905.2 Amborella trichopoda
CACAGAAAAATGTCAAATTTGAGTGGACAAGTGAATGTGAGGAGAGTTTTCAAGAACTAAAAGTTCGATTAACTTCAGCACCTATTTTAACTATTCCTGAGGGGAGTGGGGGATTTGTGATTTATGGTGATGCTTCACATAAAGGTTTGGGCTGTGTATTAATGCAATATGGGAAAGTAGTGGCATATGCATCTAGACAGTTGAAAGAATATGAGAAAAAATATCCAATTCATGATATGGAGCTAGCTGCAATAATATTCGCTTTGAAAATATGGAGGCATTATCTATATGGTGAGCAATTCGTAATATACACGGATCATAAGAGTTTGAAATACCTTTTCTCTCAGAAGGATTTAAATATGCGGCAGATAAGATGGATGGATTTCTTAAAAGATTATGATTGTACAATTCATTATCATTCAGGAAAAGCTAACGTTGTGGCCGACGCTCTAAGGAGAAAATCTACGGGAGTCTTAGCTCATCTAATGATCCAAGAAATGCGATTGTTAGAGGAAATAGTGAATTGGCATCCAACTCCGTCCATTAATGGTGTGGTAAGTATGATTGCCAACATTAAGGCGGAACCCTAATTAATCCAACAGATTCGATTGGCACAAAAGAAAGACCCTCAGCTTATAACAATTATAGAAGAGGTGAAGCAAGGAAAGAGAGATGAATTCTCTATATGTAGTGAGGATTTGCTAAGATTCAAAAGTCGGATTTGTGTCCCGAATGATGAGAGTGTAAAGAAAGCTATCTTACAAGTAGCACATCATTCTCGTTATACGATACATCCCGGAAGTATTAAAATGTATCAGGACCTGAAGAAAACCTTTTGGTGGAATAATATGAAAAAAGAGGTAGCACTATTTGTGTCTAAATCTCTAACATGCCAGCAAGTAAAAGCTGAACATCAAAGGCCCGCTGGGTTGTTGCAGCCTTTACCCGTGTCAGAATGGAAGTGGGAGCACATCTCTATGGATTTTGTCTTTGGCTTGCCTAGAACAAATTCAGGACATGATAGCATTTGGGTCATTGTGGACCGATTGACCAAAGCTGCTCACTTTCTACCGATTCGCACGACGTACACTTTGGATCGACTGGCTCAGTTGTACATTAAGGAAATAGTGCTGTTGCATGGAGTTCCTGTCGGTATTGTATCGGACAGGGATACTCGGTTTACTTCTAAATTTTGGGCTAGACTACAGTCAGCCATGGGGATGAGACTCACCTTTATTACTGCCTTTCACCCCCAAACTGATGGACAATCGGAGAGGACCATCCAAACCTTGGAAGATATGCTGAGGGCCTGTGTTATTGACCTTACAGGAAGCTGGGATGACCATTTACCCCTGATTGAGTTTGCTTATAATAATAGCTTCCAAGCCAGTATTCAGATGGCACCATATGAAGCCCTGTATGGAAGGAAATGCAGGTCACCCATATCGAGGTTGGTGAAAGAAAGCTTTTGGGGCCAGAAATTGTCCAGATAACCACAGATAAAATAACATTAATTCGTGAAAGGCTCAGGACAGCTCAGTGTCGGCAAAAGAGTTATGCCGATAACCGAAGGAGAGATCTTGAATTTGAGGAAGGTGATCGAGTTTTCCTAAAAATCTCACCAATAAAGGGCATTATGAGATTCGGCAAGAAAGGAAAGTTGAGCCTACGTTACATCGGACCACTTGAAATCCTGGAAAGAATCGGAGGTGTCGCTTATAGACTTGCCTTACCACCCGAATTGGCAAACATCCATCATGTCTTTCATGTATCTTCACTACGAAAATATCAGCCCGACCCATCCCATATTTTAAAATATGAACCTTTACCGATCAGGAAGGACCAATCCTTCATTGAGCAGCCAATTTTGATATTGGATAGAAGGGTGCAAGTGTTGCGTAACAAGGAGATTCCTTTGGTCCGTGTATTATGGCAGTACCATTCAAGAGAAGAGTCGACTTGGGAACGAGAAGACGAAATCAGAGAAAAATACCCCTATCTTTTTCAGTAATCAGGTACACAAATTTAGAGGACTAAATTTCTTTAAGGGGGGAAGAATGTAACAATCCTAAACTTTCAAAAATATATATATATATAATAATATTAATAATATTAATGTTGTTAACAGAAAAAAAAATAAAAATAAAATAAAATAAAAAAAATAATAAGTATATATTAGTAATGATAATAATAATAATAATACTAATATACCGTTAGGATATTGTTGCTTTTATATTAACAATAAATAAAAGATATTATTGTTAATATATTTGAGGGTTCAATTTTACTTGAGTGGACTTTAGGTCCACCACCTTAAAGTTTTACAACAACACTCCTTTAATCAACACCTTATATTAAGGTGTTTTCTTTTTATTCGTCCTTCTCTCTCTCTAAACATTTAGTGCATCAATCTGAGAATAGAGCCCAACAAGGTGAGCAGCAACATGCAATAGACTCCAATTTGACTGAAACATGCCTAACAAGTTCCCTAATCACTAGCTCTTCATTCCTGTAGTTCTTCATGTCCCAACTAGAAAGATCGGGAATTTCTTTCAACCCATTTCTCCATTGTTGTTGTGTGGGTGAGAAAAAGGCGGTGGAATCAATAAGAGCTTTGTTGAGATGGGGTGTGAAGCTCTTTCCTGTATCTTCATCACAGAAGTTCAGGAAAACTGCAATGGATTTGATTAGGTTTTCACTCTCTCTCTAGCCGAATTCTTATCGGAAGCTCCTTCTCAAATATTTTAGGTAAGTTACATCGTCTTCCTGAAAAATAGTCTGTTTTTAATAAATAGTGATATTTCCGTCTAGGATCTTTATTTTATAAGTTTTGTGTGTAAGTGACCTCATTGTCTAAAAAAATAATCCATTCTTTTTAAAAATAAAATGAAATAATTATTTCTTCTTATTATCATGAATTTTAGGCGCGATAAATTTTATGCGCACGTGACCTCATTATCTTGAAAAATAATATTTTTAATAAAAATTGTGATATTTTATCTATGTTAGAAATTTTGAATGCTGTAAATTAGAAAAATAAATTTATTTATTTTTCTTATCTATTGTTAGAAATAAATATGATATTTCTGCTTTTAGTAAAATTATGATATTTCTTTCTACTGTTTTGAATATTTAGACATTGTAAAATTCATGTGCAAATGACTGCCTTATTATTTAAAAATTGACATTTTTGTAATTGATTATAGTATTGTTGTGAAATGTTTATTTGTGGATTGATATCCCATAAATTGTGATAATTCCGTATTCTTGAATTTCTATAAGAGTTTTTCTATACATATTAAATTAGCAATTATGCTAGAATGCCTTTACAAATTGCTACCTTTCTAAATTTGAGCCCAAAATATTTGATTGGTTATTTTTGAAATGTTATAGAGAGTGACTGTTATTAATGGTTTAAGTGAAATTCATATTAATGATTTCAGTGATATATTGAGTACATGATATTGCTGCTTTCGAATGTTTAAAGAGATTTAGAAATAATTTAAGTATGCAAGTGGACTCATCCGGTTCGCCGGTGAGGTATAAGTGGACCTATTTGGGACGCCGGTAGGGATTAAGTGGACTCATCCGGTACGCCGGTGAGGTATAAGTGGACCTGCAGGGATTAAGTGGACCTATCTGGGACGCCGATAGGGATTAAGTGGACCCATCAGGACACTGATGGGGTATATAGGTGACCTACTCGGGACGTCAGTAGGGTATTTTGTGAAATCGTTTGAATTATGCACTGCCGTTGCAAGTGTTATAAGCATTTCAATTACTCGGATTATACTTAGTTATGCATTTATTGAAAGTGAAACTGCTGATGCATTTCTGTTAATAGATCTCATTTTGGAAAATATTGATATCTTTCAATCATGATTATTTTTAGGATTATGATGATCACTTACTGAGTAGCCAAACTCATCAAACTATGGTAAACATTTTTTTCAGGATAACTGCGGGTTCATTTTGAGTGCTAGTCAAGATCAACCTTGGAAGATATTGTTGTTGTGCTACCTTTCTTTTGTTACTTTGTAAGACCTTGCCACTGTAAATTTGTCCTATCAATAGATGTATATATGTTTTGTCTGTCACATCTAAGAAATAACAGTTTTGTAAATTCTTGGGGTGTGGCAAAGGTTAACCTTCGAACTTTGTCATGAGATGTAATTTTGATGTAAAAAATTCTTAAGATGTAACGAGCACATACTTTTATGGCTAATTATAAACTTTTAAACTCTAAAAATGGTTCAATTCAAGCATATTTATTAATGCCTAAAAATATAAGAAATAGATGGTCCAATAATGTGTTGCTAAATGTACTATTTTCATAACTTGAAATCTCTTTTTCTCTCCATTTCTATACATCTCTATTTTCGGAACTTGAAATCTCTTTTTCCCTCCATTTCTATACATCTCTATGTTGAGATGATCAATTGAATGTTTTTCTAACATCAAAACAACTTTTTTTGAAAATTTTTACAGGTTCAACTTAATTATACATTTTAAGGTGTTAACCTTCTATAAACTTTTTCCATTAGGTTCAACTTAATTCTACATTTTAAGATGTCAACCTTCTATAAACTTTTTCCATTAACATCAGCCATCCTAATGACGTGAATAATTTTTTGTTTTAAAGAAGTTGGTCACATCACCCAATTGAAACCAAAGCTGATACATGATCACTAGATTCAAACTTGAACCGATAGGTACCAGTCCTAGTTAAAAAAAAAGAACCCCGGGACTAGCTCAGTTGCCACTGGCTGTACTTTTTTATTTTTATTTTTATTTTTATTTTTATTTTTTTTACACAATTTTTTGGCTGTGAATGGGATATAAAACGGCCAGTTCACCAATCTAGATCACTTTTGGCCAGTAACATGTTCGGTCCACTAGGGTGAGAATGGATGCTAACATAAGCCATTTACTGTTGACCAAGAAATGTTACTTTTAGCCAATGTTATCAAATTCGCTTCGTTTCGATCGAAGAAGCCGAAGCCTTCAAATTTTAGATATAAATCGTAGGGATGCAAAGCCTGATGCTGCCTTTTTGGTCAGATTCGGACCGCTTCGGTCAAATTCAAACCACTTTGGATTTGCTTAAGGTGTGCTTCGACAAGCAAAGAAATAACTATATTAATGTATTTTTTAAATTTTTTTTAAATTTTTTTCAATTTTTTTAAGTTTTTATTTTTTAACATTATCGGTATATATTTGTATATATAAATATCTAATTTATTTATACTAAATTAAAAAAAAAAAATTCCAAAATCTTCCCCTCAAATCGACTGAAACACCGAATTACATTATTTTTCTCACCAAACCTAAAAAGACTTTAACAAAATTGCTTTTAACAACAACAACATAAATATGCGCCAATATCACAGGTACCGATCCATCTTTAATCAAAAGAAAGGACTATTCAATTGGTTAATTCATTAACCACTACACCACATTTCAATGACACATCACACACGTAAAGAGGGGAATTTCAATGTGTGTTGAATAAAAGGAAAAGAAGAATCACTGCTTGTCATATGCTTTATGGCACCACAACATTGCACAAAAAAGTGAAAAGCGGAGTCCAAAAGAATGATCAGAAGAAAAATACAAAAGAACCACCAAAATCACCAGATAGCCCTAATTCGTAAATTAACAGTTCCTAAAAGAAATATCACCTCCCGACCAAATATTTCTCCCTCTCTCCTCTCTTTTTCTCTCTCTACATGAGGTCCTCTCATGAATTGCAACAAGCTGACTTCGCTGGAGGTTGACCATTCGTTACCGGTACTTCCCCTCCTCCTGGGATCCTAATGGCTGGCTGCATTCAATAAAAAAACACACAAAACCTTCAGACCCATTTTCACACGACCCCAAATATCAATTACAAGTAATCATTCTGCAAACTTGATTTGGTGAGCAACCCATGAAACAATTTACTTGAATGGAAATTCTACCTCTGGTCTAGCATCAGTATCTGCAAGTCTTTGCTTTATGTCCCTAGCTATCGAAAAGAAAACCTGCTCTACGTTTAGATTTGTCTTTGCACTCTGCACCATAACATAATCTTCTCTTTTAAGAGAAATATTCCAAAAAGACTGGCTAAACTAACTTTTTAAGGGTTCAGAATGCAGTTCTCTCTGATAAATAAGGAGTACAAAATGTGCTGAACCATAGAACTTACAGTCTCAAAAAATTTGATTCCAAATTCATCAGCGAGTGCCTGGCCCCGAGATGTAGGTACAGCCTGAGCTACAAAACCAAGTTTAATCCATATAGGCAAATGTTGTGGCTAATTATAATGATATAAATACAATCGAAAAGCTCTCTACTTGTTTTTTAGTTGGACAGTAAAAGAGAAACTCCAGCTGTAAAATGAAGCACATTACCCTTTTGCTCTCATCCATATCAGCCTTGTTACCAACTAATATCTTGTTGACATTGTCAGAAGCATGCTGCTCTATGTTTCGAATCCAGTTCCTAATGTCTGCAAATTCAAATGTTGGCAAATTGAAATATCTAATGTACAAAGGGAGAATACATATGAATCCAAAGGACTCCAGAAAAACTATAGTCCACTAGATCATCACTGTCATAAAGTGGACCAACCATTGGAGTTATATTCACTCTTGGTAAGTCCGGTTCTCCACCAACACACTATTTCAATGGACTATGGTTTTTCCAGATTGCATTGGGTTATAGCAAACTTCGCCAGTTAATGGAGAGAAACAAAAGATAATGAAGGCATGGATCCGCAAATTTGGATCCTTGAAAACAAGAGCAGAAGGGGGCAGTGGATACTGTTGAAAGAGGACTCGTCAGTAACGTCATACACCAGTAAAATACCCATAGCTCCCCTGTAATAAGCTGTGAAGCAAAAGGTCTGCTTAGTAATTAGCAGGTAGTTCGGTTTAATAAACATTAGAAAAACAGGAATAACAGTCGAAAGCTTCACATTATATTGTTTGAACAAAAGAGAAGGTCCAAAAATTATCCACTCACCCGTGAATTCCAGTATATTTTTTTCAAATGATTACTATTAATATCAGGTTTCAACTGGCTAGAAATATAACAATTCTATAACCTAAGAGGAATAGCAAAGAACCACAGCAGTTTCTTAACCAACAACCTGTAGTGATTGTCCGGAAGCGTTCCTGACCAGCTGTGTCCCAAATCTGCAGTTTGATACGCCTGCCATCAAGCTCAATGGTTCTGATCTTAAAGTCAATCCTGCAAGGCACCACCAGTGCATTAGGGCAGAGTATCATATTACAAACATTGCTGACGTGAGAGAGAGAAAGAGAGAGAGAGAGAGAGAGAGAGAGAGAGAGAGAGGAGCACACCCTATGGTGGTGATAAAACTGGTCGTGAAAGAGTCATCAGAGAAACGCAACAATAGGCAACTTTTTCCAACACCTGCATACAGTTAAAAAAATGAATAATAAAATATGAAAACAGAGAAAATTATCAGCATGATAAAGAATCATAGAAACATCAAATATAATATGGAATATCCTTCATAACATCAAATATAGTAAATGGTAGACCACATACCTAAAAGCCAAAACAGATGACACATATGTTGATTGACAAATAAATATGAAATGCTCCACATGAATTTTAGGTCATAATATTCTCTTCGAAAGGTGAGTCAATCATAATTCTCAATTAGAATTTTCTAATGGGTGTGGTTTCTATAAGGTTGCAACCTTAAACAATCCAATTAAGGTGCACCTCCAAATTTTATCATAACATGTAATTTTGGTGTAAAACATTATTAGAATTATTTGAAAATCTATTTTCATATCTAATTATAAAATTTTAAACTAAAAAAATGGTTAGAATCAAGTAGATCTATAAACATATGAAAATCTTGAAAATGGACAGTCTAGATAATGTGTCGCAAGATGCACTATTTCTAAGACTCAAAATCTTATTTTTTTTTATATTCAAACATCTCGATGTGGAGGTGATCAATTGGAGGGTTTTTCAACATTAAAATAACTTTTTCCGATATATTTTTGAGGTGCATCTATAATTCTACATTTTAAGGTTGCAACCTTACATAAACTTTTTCCTTTTCTAATTGGAAGAAAAAAACTATCTTCTCTACAGCGTCAGAAACACTCTTCCACTAGTGTCCACTTCTTATGATGCATAATTTCAATTGAAATTTGAAACAAAATGGTGAAACTACATAACCATCTTAAAACCACAGCTGACAAAGGTGATGCATACCATAGTTACCTAAAACCGAATTGACTTAGGAATCTGAAGCACAGAATCGCTGCGGCGGATGATTCCTATTTTCGAATCGACGTCCGTACAAGAGAAATGATGGGGGACAAGATTCCTATTCTTAGGAATCGACATTTGACCAAATTCGAGATCCCTATAGAGATGAAATCAAGATTCCTAGCTTTTTGGGATGGAGTTTCCAACCTAGTTGGAATCGACTAATATGGAATCGAGATTCCTTCATTTATGGAATTGCGATTCCGACATCTTTGGAATCAAGAGGGAACTGAGAGGGAAACAATACATGTCTCAATACCTTCATTGACTAACATGCCATACATGCATGTTTATATTTTTTGTATTATATTATTTCTAACATCTTGGAGTTGCAATCTCTCCATTAAATCAATACAATGCATAGTTAAAGAATTAAGTAGAGAGCGTGGACCATCACTTCGGTTTCTATTGGTCATTTCATGCCAAAAAAGATTACACCTTGTAGCTTGAGATTGAGTGTCTAGTTCGAGTAGTTTGATGCGTTGAAAACTTCTAAACATCACTTATAAGAGAAGCAAAAAGAAAACAAAAAGAGGGAAGTGGTAGAATTCCGGTAAATGTTTCAACAAGTGTAGAATTGAGATTCACCAAATTGCGGAATCGAGAATTAGTAAATACTGGAAGCGAGATTCTATAAGTATTGGAATCGGTATTTCTAAAATAAGGAATCGAGATTCTAAAGTTCACAGAAATGGGTTCCATGAAGATTCCTAGTCAGAATCGCCGAATTGGGGTTCCGACCTAAGGTGAGAGATTTGGGTAACTATGATGCATATTGTTAATTGTCATAAATAGCGGTCCTTTTCAATTCTCACTATGCTCTTCTCTAGTTTTCTGTCATATAGGCCCTTGGCATACTTTTTGTCTCTTACAATTTCAATCCTGGAAACAAGTAGATTTTATATGAGCGCATAGGTGCTGCTCTTCATGCCAGAACTGTTACAGAATAAGTCCATGAAAGCTGGATCCACAATTGCAGAATTTCAGATAAGAAATGGGACCTCTTCCAATCAAAATTTCAGAAACATAAAGATATAGAATACCTTGAGTCCCTTAAGACTGATGAACTTCTCCCTAGCATTTTAGATACAGAGGTTTACAGCATCTTATGAGATTTTAAAATAGATTACAAAATTTCACTGGGAATCACAAATTGAGCAACAAATAAAGGAGCATAACCCCAAAAAAAATGGAGAGAGGAAAATAAGATATAGGTCAGATTTGGGAGTTTCCAACCTAGGAGGGACTCCCTCGAAACTCCCTCGTGGGTGAGAAATGTTTTGCAATTGGCTTCCCTACACCTATGGGAATAGGCAAACAGACTCCCCTTACTCTCTGTATTTTTTTACAAGGTTGAAATATGTCCCTTTTAGGTGTGGTTTATAAAAGGTGTCACCTAAAAATCAAAGTAAGGCGCGCCTCCAAATCCCGCCGATAGATACAGTTCCTCTGCTGGGAACCCCTACAATGGCTTGAAAATCTATTCCCAGCCATCATTATGAAATATAAACTCCAAAAATGGTGCACATCAAGCAGATTTATAAACACTTGAAAATCTTGAAAATGGATGGTCCAAAAAAAAAGTTCCAAGATGCACTATTTTAAAGATTTGAAATCCTTTTTTTTTTTTTAACCATACAACTCAAGGTTGAGATAATCAATTGGAGGGTTTTCAAGCGTCAGAACAAATTTGAGGCGTCCCTTACTTTTATAGTATAAGTTTATGCCTTTTTCCCTTATACAAAATTAGCAAGCCTCCAGTGATATTTCAGTTTTTTCCAGGCACATCCAATGACATTAAATGAATCTACTTCTAGTATCAAGGTCCTTGAGAAGAAATCAAAGAAACTTTTGAAGCCCTATCACAAGGGGTCATGCTTCTGCCTCTGTCCCCGTTGCAATAATCAAGAAGCTCTCAAAAAATAAAGAGAGTCCTACCATGTATCAAGGTTATCTTTGATGAAGCCTTTTACTCCGGATGGCTTGTCATTCATCCAGGAGAGCTATTATTTAAGCCTTAAGAAACCCCAAGAAGGCTCTTCCACAAGGTCCTTGGTGGAACCACACATCATCATGTTTATTCAAACTACTGTGTTCTGAAACCAAAGAACTCTTGGCGCCTGAGGACCTAAATGATCATGAACTCGCTAATAAGTTCTCTCAAGTAAACTATTGAAAAACAAAAATCAAGTTCTCCTAAGTTCAAGCAATCCATCAAGATCGCCTTCAAGATCTTGTTGTTCCTTTGCCTCTCCAAATAACCGCAGAAAACAAATCCAAACAAGGCAGCCTCTTTAAGGCAACCAACCAAGTGGAGATTAATGACCCCTCAATAGTCATGCACGACTAAGGAGTAAGGAGACCTTAAACAACTTAAACAACAAGTATTGAACTCTCTACATATAGGACAATATAAAGGACTGGAAACAAATTTCTTTGCATCATTTGGAATCCGCCATCCTTGCTATGCATCCTGACACAGGCAAATATTTGGCATCCCATTCTCTGGAGATGGTATATGGTAAGAATGTTTTGTTGAGTAGCAACCCAACTAAAGACAGCCACCTAGAGAGCTGATTAGCATTCCAAACATAATATCTGAAGAAACTCTTCTCCCCTTCCCCAAGATCACTTTCAAGAAGGATCTAATAAAAAAATGGCATGGAACAGAAAGTGAGTGTTCCAAACTTCTTCCATTCATCAAATCTCTGCCAGAAGACCAAGTCCACTACCATCCTTAAAGCAGAACCTAGTACCTCAAATCCTGCTCCAATGGAACAACTCCTTCAAGCCCCAACATCCATTCATGCTCATTAACACCCTATCTATTCCTCTCACTATTGTATCTAACTACAATTATAATTTGCCTCAAAGGCTTTCACCTTCATATTTAAGGCTTGCAGATATCCTCCCATTTGACCAAGTGGTACTTGTGCCTTTTGTTGTCACCTCTATAAAAAAAATCCAGAGAAATCCTTCAATCAATCTCTCTTATTTCTCGGCTGTGCATGTGGTGACTTGATGACCAGGAATCCTCATCCAAACCCAGGAATCGTTCAGGGCCAGTCCAGTTCCAGAAGTATAGGAACCAGACTAATCCCCACCCCCTTAGGCTCTCTCAAAGGCTCCCCCTTTTCTTATTTTTTATTTTATTTCTTTTCTCATACCTATACATGCTTTCTAAAAGTTTTTTTTAACCCTAAAACCCCTTTCTTCATTTTTCTTTTTTCCTTTTTTCTTTTTTTTTGGATTTTGCCGAATCCCCAATCTGGACCGGAATCTGTGGGTGGGCCATCCACCCCACTAATTCGGTATTTTGAAACATTGCAAGACACCATAGGTTCCAATTTTGTGAGTAGACTCAGAAAGGAATTGGCTCTCCATGGTGCTAGCCTGTCTTAACTATTTTGAAAACTTCTTACCAATCAGTTCCCAAAGACTTCTCCAGGGCATAGCAGTAAATCATAATAGAAAAGGATGTGCCTGTCATCCCTTACATGTGTAGAACTGTATCAAATTAATCCTCACACAAACTGCCATTGACTAAGAATGTTAAGAATAAATTAAAACAGTGGTCATCAAATGGCTTCAAAACAAAATTATTTTAACAAAGACTAAACAATTTTTGCTTCACGGAACACAGCAAATAGTTTAAACATGTGCGGGATAGGGTTTTACAAAAATTAATAAAACATAGAAACTGGAAAATGGAGAACTCCCTGTAAGGGTCCTCTTCCCCATAAATGCTGAATGTGGAAGAATTAGAATAAAAATGATAACATGATTCACAGCCGAGGTTCTGCAAGAAAGACCTAATGCCAGAAGCCCAACAAATGCTTGACTGCCACCTTATCAAGCAAATCAAACACAACTCCATCCTCCCCTGTTAAAAGTTTCAGTTACCTAATCCATCAATGCATTAGTCTGTTTAACTCTTGCATTACATTATTTAGTAAAATCAGGACACGCCTTTTTCTTTCAGTAAAGTCTAGCAAAAACATTTCCACCAAGATCCCAGCATACATAGCTATTTCCAGGGACACAAGAAAAAAACCAGAAGCTTTTGAGTTAAACCATTCCAAAGTAAAACTTTGAAAAGTTGTAAATGTTCTGAATGTTTATGGGCTTGTTGATTGAATTTGAAGCCTTTCACAGGACATGGAGGTTAATTGGGCAAGTTCTCTCCTTAGAAAAGCCCAACATGTAGGTGTAGTGCAACAAATTCATTAAGGCACTTCATATGCAAATATATATTTTCTATCAGTGGGTAAATAAACTGAATACAAAAATGTCTTGAGTAGTACTCGTGGTAATCAATGCAAAGGGACGAAATTTTGGTGATTGACTCCTGAAAGGGTCTCTCAATGGTTCAATCTAGTAGCCATTTGACATGAGCAACCAAGGAAAAGAGTGTCCTGGCCACCCAAAAAACGGACTGGTGCATTATCGATGATAACCATACTCAATGCAAGGACCGCACATTGCAGTACCATGATGCTCTGTAACATACTTTGAAGAGTGGGCCACAGTTTTGACATATAGTCTACAAAAAGGGCATGATTTTGTGTATTGAGAAACATTTTGCAGGCAACGTGTACTGCCAAAGAAAACATTCTGAGAAAATGGCTACACCACCCTTATAAAATGTATTGCCCCAGAAACTGCATGCAAACTGTATTTCTAGAAAAACAGTTGATATCCTACCAACAGATTAACTGCTTTTACCTTTAGTGCACCATGTATCACGTGATCTCAAAAGTTGCAAGGAGTGGCAGGTCAAAAGTCAAGGACAAGGAGAAATATTCCAGAACAGTCCAAAATAGGAAGGGTGCCGCCTTAGGAGCCTTGACAAGTTTTGCACTAGAAGAAAAATGTCTCTCGAGAGGAAGTAGGAGCAACACAACAGTGGCGGAGAAAACACCAAGTGGTGGTGTTCACCAAAAGGAAGTATAAGTCCACATCATTTGGGCATTTGCAAGTGGGGTCAAGGTGTTAGCGCCTCTTTGGATATTTGGTAAGGATTTCCTCATATATTTGATTATGAAAATGCAATAGTGTCCCAATCTCACATGCTTCCATGAACAAGTAGAAATCTTAATTAAAAAAAAAAAAATCCAAAAAGAGTAGTTTTCTCCCAAAATCATGGAATCCTATTTCTTACAAAGAATATTGTCTCGATTATAAAGATCACCTGCAACCTCAACATTTAAGGGATTTCATAAAATGCAAACAAACTTCTAATCTAAAGTTCAGTGATAAATAACTTATAAAATCTATTTGAGTAAAAAAGGCATGACAATAGGTGTTTTAAATACTGTATTCCACAGGCACTTCTCTGTTTCGTTGCTATGAAGTTAACAGGACAGCTAAGGCATCCCAAAAGCAACATGCCTTCCAAGCACTTGTGTGGTTGTCTACCACTCTACCTTTAGGCCGAAAAAAAAAAAGAAAAGAAAAAGAAAGGAGAGAAAATGCACTTCTGCATGTCGTAAGAAACTTTACAAGTCACTCAATGTCAAATTTCACCATCCTTTACATGCAATGCCAATACCAAAATTTCATATATTACTCTAGTTCAAGAAACCCATGCCACAAGAACTTTAACAGCATTACCATTTTCATAGGAACACTTTGTAACCTCATGTCTAAATCAATTTACGCTTGGAATGATTTGGTATTAAGAAAGCTAAAGATAACATCCAAAAGAATTTGCAAAATGGAAGGCTCCTTAAAAGTAAATTCCCCTTTCAACTGGATCGGTGATACATTTAACAGTAGTCGGGACAAAAAAAAACTTAGAAGCATCAAGAACCATGAGAGGAACATCTCGTCATAATTCACAAATATTTCTTGCCCTTTTTATTCAGATGAGCAGAAAAACACAAATAAATGAAATGCCATTCTTATAGAGTATACACCAACATTATTCCTATGTAATCTTCATTATTTCCAACCAAAAAACCTACTAGGATTTGTGGCATGCGAATCATGTGAAGAAAAGTTTCAATACTAAGGATCATGAATTCCTCATTACTGCACTCTGCTCTCTGCACTCCATACCAATAACGTAGCTCAATTAATGGCAAGATTAAAGGATTTTAAAACACACTGAATATAACTTTTCATTATGTCCATTGAGCCATGCTCTCTCTTCAAATTTCTTGTTGTTTGCTCTTCTCTTGAACAGTTTTTATTATCTCCATTTCTTCTTCCCTGCTTCATGGCACTCCAACCCAATGGATTTGCCTTTCACATTAGGTATTGCCTTTTTCTCCCTTCCATTTTCCACCACTATCTTGTCTTATTTATTTCATACAGTTAAGTTCAATTTTCCCATAACCACTTCCAACACCTCCATGACACTGTCATGGTTTCATGATATTGTTCCATCCACCCACCCTCCCCACTACCATAGCTTATGTTTTAATGATTACCTAACTTATACCACTCAAGCATTATCAGTTTATCACCTTTTAACTCAAAATTTATATGATCAACATAATTAGGTTCTTCCATGTAACTAATCTTCTGTAATGTTCTTTCGCTAGAATGATCTCTTTTCCTTTCATTTTCACCGAGAAGCATTGAGTTCTTTTTTGTAATTTGGAAATCCTTTGTTGAAGTAACTAACCTATAATGTTAAAAAACAGAGGTGGCCGCCTAGGCGGGTGCCTAGAAACACCTTTGTGCGTTTTTTTCTTTTCGTGTGTGTGTGTGGGGGGGGGTTGTTACATCAATTTATTTCGAACACGAGACATTTTTTTTGCACTATAGTATATTTATTTCAAACAACAATATCCCAATCACTTCAAATACATACATGAAGGAATGAATATACACAATACTTTTTTTTTACTTTTCACACAAATTCTTTGCTTCGTAATATGAAACGTATATTGCATTGAACCATAGTCAAATTTCGAATAACTTTTTGTGGGGTTCAGCCAAATTATTTACTTTTCTTATAATTAATCCCCCATCCAACCAAAACATGCAACTAACCCTAATTGTAAGGGTCCCTTGCACATTTAGTACCACATATCGGCACGACTAGTCCTTTTATCATCAACAGTCATTTCAAAATCACGTTTAAAGAATAAAAAAGCCATCAATGGAAATCACAAGTCAATTCTTCAAATTAAACATTAATTGCTCCTAATTAACCATCAATTGCCATTAGAGTGGCCAAAAATCAGTGATATAATCCCAAAACCTATAAGCCCCATTAATAAGCTTATTAAGGGAGCTTACACTTTTTGGGGGTTTTGGGGGGTCAATTGCCCCCCACCCTCCTCTCTTTAAAACCGTTTTCCCCCCTTTTCAAGGTAAGGTGGGGTTGGAGGGGGAAGCACTTTTTTCTATAGTTGTTGGAAATGCCTGTGATTCCAAATCGTTTCAGGAATCGGAATCGCGTGTATCAGAAGTTTCCTAATCTTGGAATCATTGTCCGTACGATTCGGAATTACGAATCCTGATTCGCACTATATCTTAATTGTGTTCCAATGAAATAGGAATCATGTTTCCTATTTGTAAGAATCGATGTCCCTTCCTGATGGAATCGAATTTCATACTATATGGCTTGACCCCACATGGCCCAGTGGATTTTGGAATCGCGATCCGATGAGATTGGAATTGTGATTCCTAAGAATATAGAATCGTGATTCCTAAAATTTTAGAATCGTTGTCCCCATCAGCTTGGAATCAAGATTCTCACCATTCAGGAATCGAGATTCTCTCCATACTGAAATTGCATACCAATCCCCTTCGGTATATGAGCGAAGTATTCAGAAAGTATTTAAATTTTATCATTATTACAAGATTGAATTTGGTTTGTATATATTTAGTCCAATTATCAATGTCAACATTTATGATATCTTTGTCAACAATCCCATACAATGGACTCAATCAACCAACAATACAATCCTTCGCCTAAAAGGCCTGGAGCTGGCCTACAACATACAACTAGTGAGAGCAAAGGTGAGCTCCCTCTATCTCCTTTCCTTGAATTATAAAATAAGTAGATGACATAGAAATTCTTCTTTGTTAAATGTAGTTTTGACTTTTGAAAATTGAGTTCTTCAGATATTTAATGATTGATTTAACTTAAAAATTTGGAATCAACGTTTTGCACAAGTAGAATCGCATTGTTGTGTAGCTAAGAATCACAATGTCTGCGATATAGAATCTTGATTCCAAATAACATGGATTCGCAATTCCTAAAAATTTGGAATCAACGTTTCACACAAGCAGAATCGCATCGTTTTGTAGCTAAGAATCACAAAGTTTGTGATATGAATCTTGATTCTAGGCTTCCAGGAACCGAGATTCACAAAGTAAATTGAATCATGTTTCGAGAAACTTGGAAACGTGATTCCTTTCTTTCAGAATCGAGTTTCGTCTTGGGAAACGCAGGATTGAGATTCCAAAACGGAATCGTTACCCCAGTGGGCGATTCGGGTAACTATACTTTTGTCGACTTGGCCAAGGGCCTTTCTCCACCCTTGGCCAAGTTGTTCCAAGGCACTGCCTAGGCAACGCCTTGGACGCCCATGTAGACATTTTGGCTAGCGGTCAGGCGCCCGAATTTTTGAACATTGGCTACCAAAAATACAAATTGCCATTTCATTCAAAAACTAAATTGATCGCTAAAGGGTACCTAAACCAAATTAAAAAAGCCAAGTCAAACCACATACCCAATAAACTTTCTACATCTTATCATTAAATTCACAAAAAAACGGCATTCAAAAAATTGGTGAATTGATTCGGACCACCCGATTTGTGGCTCGGAATTGGAGGAAACCAGTCGAAGACCGCAACCAAGAAACTAGCCCTTTTTATCTATAAGTAATTAGGGGCCATATTTATGTAAAAAACTAAAAAATGACCCTTCAATCGAACGTTTCTCATTTCTCTCCCATTTATCAATGATTTCTTGTGAAAATTGAAGGGTTCTCTTCGTTGTCTAATCCTTTATAAGATATTTATAGAAGACTTGTGGGAAACAAATTCCAAATTGACAAAATCAGAGGTAAAAATTACAACTTTTTTTTTTTTTTCCAATTTTCCATGCTTGATCTGCCATTTTTCTAATTTCTCTGTTGTCTTTCAATAAGTTTTTATGATATTAGATCCCTTTTGTTCCATTGTTCAATCCTGTGTCATATCCATATGAAAGATTTTTCGATCTAGAGTCCGAATAGAAGAAATCTACGCTATGAATTTTGGCGGTTTTTTCCCTTTTGACCTTATTTTTTCAGTCAAACCTATGCTTGTTTGATTTAAAATGACTTAAATCTGTGTATGTAAATTGTTTGAAGATCTAAATCAACAATTTTAAATCAAAATATGCAATATTTTTTAAATAATTTCAACAGTTTGTCGAGTCTGCCGATCCCACTTGGAACCTGTAGGTGACTGGTTGGACCTAATGGTCCAATTTTTTTGAACACAAAAAAATAAAAATAAAAGTATAAGATGAACATATAGCTTGCACGATCACCAACAAATCAAACTAACGATCTTATTCAAGATTGCAACACATAGTACCAATCATGCAGGTGTGGATCTGAAAACAAAGAGAAAAAAGAGAACCAATTGGAATTGAAGAAGGCTTCAAAATCATGTTAGAACATTGGGCAAGCATGACACTTCTCCTTTAGGGGAGTTGATCTCAAAATTTGATGATAGTTTTAGTGATACCATTGGGCCTATGTTTGACGGGTGTTCAAGAGCAAGGCCAAAGTTGTCTTATTGTGCACCTCCCATTGCTAGGGCGCCCAATATCCTTATGGCATGATGTACACCTCCTATTGCTAGTTGCCCAATATCCCAATGGAATGACCCCATTAAAACAACTTTTCCCTCTAAAGCAACTATTCAAAATGGAGCTTGACATGGAAGGGGGGGATGATAACAAAAGGGAGTTGGTGCGGCATTTGAAGTAGGTGTGGGTGAGGCATTCGAGTTTAAGTGGCTTTGGTGTTGGACAAAGGAAAGAGTATTGACAAAATTTTGCTTAGACAAGATATGCCTTATTTGCAAGATGGAATACCAATTCATATGGTCTTTAACCCATCACGTGCTCGTGCTGCCCTGTACAAGAATGTAATACGAAATGCCATTATTTCATGTGATGATCAGGAGATCACGAGTTCAAACCTGATCGGGGCCCGTTTGTACTTCATATGTCCAACTCGCCGAGTCTCAATATACCCGGCAGGTTTGTCCAATTTCAAAAACTCGTAAATCATCAGAATCTTACCAGGTGAGGGACCCTGCTATGTTATTTTCTTAGAGAACTATCCGAGTCATAGTGAGACTCGACTGAGTTGGACAAGTACCTTGGGCTAGGACCCTTGCAAGTTCTGACCCCCGTCTGAGTTTTAAATCACTACGTTGTATTATCTCATTGCTCTATGAAAAGAACAACTCATTGCATTTAATCTTACTCTTAATTAAAATGGGTAGGGGAACTCAGTTCTGCAGACTAAAATAAATAAATAAATAAATAATATCATCAGTGAGACAACTTGATACTGCTGGATAATTTCTGGGGGACGTTCAAAAGTGGTGACTGGATGAGCTGTCTCTGGAGCTATTCAGGTTGTTTCATCAATGCAACTAGTTGTTTGTGTCTATATGGAGGCTCATAAATATTTGCTGGGATAAGGCTCTGATGATTATGATGATGATGGAGGCTCATAAATATTTGCCAAGTTGCATTTGCCAAGCTGTGAATCCCCAAGAATACAATTGGAGTCTAAGATAACTAGTATCACATATAAAGAACCACTTTTTTGTGCTTCATGATCAATTTGGAGAAACTTATTGCAGGAAACAAGAAAACCTTAGGTAACAGCTCCATCCCCAATACATAGGAAGTTTTTATAGAGATTTTTTGAAGACCCAAATGCAGTCTTGAAGAGATGATAAATCCTTCAGTAATATGAAAGAAGAGCTTCTAATATTTAACCAAAGATCCAATTTTGAAGAACACTCCAATTAATTCGCTTAGGAGTAGCCTGCTTGACAAATGTTTTGCACAATGTGTTTACGAGTTACCATTGATATTCCTTCTAGATACACAAAATTGCCAACCACCTCAACCAAGTAATGAAGGGCCTCCCGTGTGATATTTCCTTTTATAAGTCAGAAATTTACCCAAGCCCACACTTTTATCTCCAAATACTGAATGGTTCCCCTCTTTTAAAACTGACCATAAGAACCTCGGAATTCATAATAAATACATTTGCTTTATTGCACTTTCTGCAAGATCAAGGAACTATCAAGAAAACTTGCAGTGCCTGATACCCAATAATAGTGCATATCCTTTAGTTCCTGCAATTTTTCCTCAAAAAGAAACTTTAGATCTATGTCCTATACTCCTATCATCCAGTACACTAGATACCAATAGGCATTATCAAGCATCTCAAACAGCTGCCTAGAAACAATTACAAACATATACTTATCATAGTTAGGTGGATAAACAGGAGATATCAGAAGGAGAGAAACTAGATCAGACTAGTCCCACGACTAGACAGGAAAGAGAAACTTTGACTAACCCAAAAAGTTACCATGCATGCACTCCCATGAACATATGTCTAGTTTTAGACAGAATAGAAATTCAATTAAAAGGAACAGAAAAAAAAAATCACTCCAGAAAATAATCTGAGTCCTAAAATAGAAACAACAGTTCAAGGTCTATGGAACACCACCTCTTTCCACAAAAAGGGCAACAGACCATCTCTCTCCACATATGTGAGGGCATGCAATTGTGATTGCCATTTTGGTAACCCACCAAGAAACAAAGTAAAAAGTAAGAAACAACAAAATATTGGGTGCCAATGGTAAAAAACAATGGCATTTCTCAGCACAAGATTTGATTAAAACCATATCACTAGAAACAATTAGTACGGTAAGTTCAGGATGGTTATCATGGAAATGACAGTCCTCTGTCATCAATAATTCATGACAAACCATGCTTAACTAGCAATATGGATCACATCAAAGAGCCAATAGTACAATATACTAGAGCTTCCAGCTAATAAATGATCAATATTTAACTACGAACCTGCAATTATCTAGAAATCACATGTGATTCCCAGAGAAATCCACAAACCATTTCCAAAAGCATGCAAGCTCACTAGCGTAGTCAGTAAAATAAGAAGTAGATCATCGTTTACCTTCCTGATCATACCCATGCATCATGACAATGTAGTAGGGTTCATGCAAAAGGCAATAAACAATTGAGAAGGCCTACTTCCACATACATGCGTTCCCATCACGGAATTATATCACCAACTACGAATTCAACAAGTCCTGTTCAACAATCTCAATGAAATCCCTTCAAATATAACTGATTGGTTGATATTAGAAATCAGAATTCATTCCCTACTAAGTCCTCAATAATACTCCAGTGATATTTTTATATTCCTATGAGGGATGTAAAGAAATATTAACATAGGAGAACCATATGAAATGATCCCCATAACTACTCATCCAATATGATTGTAACAAGGGTTTGTCTTGCAAAGTGTAACCTCTTCATCAGAAATTGATCACATTGCTCCCCTAAAATGTTTAGGTTCATAACATTTTAAAAGAACAGATGCTTTGGAATGCGCACACAGAATGTATCCATAACAAAATCAATGAAAACATAGAAAGAAGGCACCAAACCCTAATAGAGAAACTAAAAATGGTAAGAACATCATCAAAGGCACACCATTGCTCCATTAAAACCCGAAAGAGATCAAAATCTGAGATGCACTTCAATCCAACTAGATAAAAATGCCCACAAAATTAACCTAATCCGATAACAACCCTAATCAGAACAACAATTCCATTGAACAAAAACAGAATTGAAATTGGGAATTCAGAGTAACATACCACTATCACCGATCAACAAAAGCTTTATGAGATAATCATAATCAGCCCTAGCCCTAGCAGGTGCGGCGGCCATGGCAAAAATCCCTCCAAATGTGAACCTGTAAAATGATGAACAGTGAAAAAACAGACTCGGGAGGGAGAGAAAATGTCTTTTGAAAAGATAAACAAAGCTTGCAGGAGAGAGAGAAAACAAAGTACAAAGGAATGGTTAAAATACGAGGAAAATAGATCTCAATAATGGGAGAGAACTCTGAAAAGATTAGGGCAACACAAGGCAGGATCTCTGTGAAACCTTCGAATCTATTAATCACCTGAGAGACTCTGCCCTGCGTTCTAGAGAGAGAAAGAGAGAGGAGAGAGAGAGAGATGGCAGCAAAGTTGGGTCGTTGAATATATAAGGAGGGGAAAAATGAAATGTAGAGAGAGAAAGAACAATGCTACGAAGAACAACCCCAACTCGGCAGAGAGAGAATCGACTCGTCTAACGGTTAGAGGGAGATATTCAAATTGTTCAATAAAAAAAAAATAAAGATCGATAAAGGGTATAGTCATCTTAAAAATTACAAAAAATTGCAATTTGTGTTGGAAGACCTTCTAATTGATTATTTTGGTCTTGGCTATTAGGGTTACGAAAAAAAGTTATGATTTTAAATCCTAAAAATTATATATTGTAAAAGATTATTAGACCATCTATTTCTCCTTCAGTATTTACGGTAAATACTAATCCACAAGATCTGTATTATATTGTAAGACTCAAATTTTATAGTCAATATTGAAAATTGATTTTAGAAAGATTTCTAATGTCTAAAATACTCTCCCATTATTCAAAATGACGTTTTATTTTATTTTCATGAAACGTAGCTTATAAAAACTGCATGCCAAAGAAGAGGCAGTCAAACTAGGTAAAGAATGAGCCGACGCCGTAGAGAGAGAACTACCTTAAAAAAACTCGGTAGAGAGAAACTCCCAAAAAAACTCGGCAGATAGATATAAACTCGGTAGAGAGAGAAACTCCGAAAAAACTCGGAGCGGAGAGAGAAACTTGTCCAGAAGAAAGCGTGGGCGGCGGACACGCGGCTTTGTTGCCACGTCAGTTCCCTGATTGTTTGAAGCATGAGAATTGGTTAAATTTGCTCCATTCAAATGGACGTATCAGGGACATAATCATCCAACCAATTCAACAAGTGATCATCGTCCATTCAATCCATCTTCTTACTGATTTTAAAATTTCAACGTATGTGATTGCTCAGAAGTCTCGGTGATTTGAAGATCAAATAAATGAAAGAAAGCAAAGTAAGTAGTTTGAAATGGGGTTGAAGTTTATATAAGGCTTAGGCTTTTATGGAAAACAAAAAAGCCTCAACTCAAATCTTTGTTTGGAAAGTACTTTCGGAAGGAGAAATCTCCGTCATCGATCTCAATCAATGTCCAACAGCGATGATAAAATTTTAATTTCAAAAAATGATACAGATCTTACGGATCTATAAACACATAATTTAGGGGGGTGAATAGACAATCTAGATAATTTGTTGTAATATACACAATTTTCAGAGTTTAAAATCTTATTGTTTATTTTCATAACTACTATGTTCAAGCCGAGATGATCGATGTAAAAGTTTTCTAATATTTGAATTGTAATTTTTGATGAATAGTAAAAATGAGGCTTTATTTATTTTAATAAAGCCTCAACCTTATCAAACTATTTTCCTTGAAATGGGCGTCTTGAAAAGAGACGAGAATGTAGAGGAAATCACGGGAGGGGCATGTGTTGAGCGTGAGTATACTACTCACTGCACCACATGCATGCATCTGCACCAAAACAATAACGACCTAACTTTGATCATATACCAAAAAGATATTATGCTTTCATGGGAGTATACTCTCCATTTCTTTTGTCGAGTGAAACCCAATATAATATTAATTTAAGAAATCATATTTTAGTATGGCAACGATGAAAAAATGGGTAGGGGCATATCTTCCCCACTAAATTACCCACAAAAAAACAGAAAAAAAAAAAAACATAAACCCCCATCTCTAAAAATTTAATTCCAAATAACCCCCGGTTATATGAATATCCGATGGACCTAAGTTAATAAAAAAAAGGCATCCAACCCCTTCTTTACCTTTTTTTTTTTATTGTTTAAATTATAAAATTTATGTTTTTTTTTTCTATCGTTTGTTCTTCACCCATGGACCTTTTCCTCCCTCTCTCTCTAGCCACATTCACTTAATATTTCTCTCTCTCTCTCATCTTGTGAACCTTGCAAATAAGTTAAACTATGCCTCACAAAACTCGATTTTTACGGTGAGGTTATTAAAAAAAGAAAGAAAGAAATTCTGTAATTTGGATAATGAAAAAAGTGAGAAGGAGACTTAAATATCATTTTTTATTTACCATGAGGTTATATGGGCTTTTTTTGAAACCAGAGGGTTATTTAGGATAATAATTTTGGAGAGGGAGTATATGTTAATTTCCCTATTATAACCCATGGACTAATATCAATAAAATAACAAAAAATTCCTAATCACACAATCTATGGACTTAAATAAATAATATCTCGAGATAGAATAGAGGCTGTCCAATTTCTAGAGGATTAATTCTAAGTTTTGAAAACTATAAATTCAATTAATTTTTTTGAAAATAACCATCTAATTCTTATGTTGAGCCAAAATTTAGATTCAATAAAATTTACCCAAGCGGGTTTCTAACCATGGTGTAGATGTACATTGTGCTTATACAAAAGCAGTGTTTGGAGTAGAGATGTGGGTTTTAACTTAGGAAATCGGATGATCCGGATCTGGTATAGGCTGGACCATCCCAGATCTTTGCTACAGTAATAGTCCCATTCACCTTTTAATTTTTCCATCCTGCGCGATTTTTCTTCTAGAGTATTTGTTATGCGTGTCGTGTGCAACTACCATGTTAACTCGTTTTTTGGAAGCAGGTTGTGCATGTTGCTGAGAGGTTGGCGAATCCAATTCTCTCGACTTCATATGTCGCTATTACATCTTTTTTTTTAAAAAAAAAAAAAAACATATGTTGTTTTATTTAATTTCATAACATTGAAATTTATAAAGGGTTTTATTTTTGTTTTTAATCATATGGTATGGAAGTGTTTTCTGATAATTTTTAGTCATATTTATTATAACATTATAATTAATAAAGTCAAATCTTGTATTTTATTTATTGATTTATTTGTATTATAAATTATGTAATATATTATTTTTTCTTATAGTTGTAAATAAGTTTTTTTTAAAAAAAAATTTATATGATATTACAAGACATTTTAGATTTGTTCTTATTTGTATACTAAAATAACTATAAAATATAAACCAACAATCTTATTTTCACTATATAATATTATAGTTTTTTAAGATGTAATAATTTTAGATGAGTAAAACGAATTAATAAATGTTTGATACTTTCATGTGATACTAATATAACTTTATATGGGAAATTCTTATTTTTATAATTATAATATGGAAGTGTTTGCTAATATTTTTAAATGATTTTGATTCAAAATTGTAATAATATATTATAATTAATAATTATACAAATATCTAGACAATAAAACAGCATCTCAGTATTTACTTATTTTTACAAAGTAATGAAAGTATACAATACACCACTCCTAATTTCTTATAGAAACTAAAAAAACACTATTTTTAGAGATTTATAGTGATTTTTTAAAAAAAATATTTGAGACAAAAATTGTTGATTCAGCCGATTGTCCGGTCCAATCCATCGATACGACACGGGTATAGGTGTGACAGATTCGAGTCACCGGTCCATTTTTTTAAACCTTGTGCAAAAGCATAATATATGCGCTCAACTCTCAAAAGTGTTAAGAGTGAGAAATAGCTAGAAAGGGATTGAGAGGTTGAATAGATTAAATCTGCAGACCTACTCATATGTTGAAATTTCTTTAGGGACTACTTCTCATCATATTTAGAAACTCCAAAGATTGTCAACCCTTTCATTTGTTGAAATTTCTTTAGGGACTACTTCTCATCATATTTAGAAACTCAAAAGATTGTCAACCTTAGAAATTGGCCATAATTTTCAAAAATTTCAGCCTAGACAGCAAGTGCAACATTATATTTCATAAAAGCACATGTATTATATGCTCAAATATGAGCAAAATGGGCCCACCTAAGAAAACCCGGAGCAAGTCGATGCAGGAAAGTAAGTATAGAACTCCCAAAAGAGAATGTTACTCTTCAACTTGATAACAAAGTAGAAGTTGTGTATACAGGAAGAGACACCTTCCAACGAACCTGACTTCTTCAATGTTGGGATGTGATTTCAAAATCACTTCCACACGGCATTCCATCTTTTTATAAGGACTAATTTTGTCGCACAAGGCTTTTTATGGTGGGTGCAACTCGCGTACAGATGCATCCATAACGGTAGAGGTAAGGTGCACCTTCAAATTTTATCATCGTATATAATTTTGATGTAAAATGTTTTTAGAATTATCTTAAAATCTATTTTATATTTAATTATAAAATTTTAAAGATGGTTAAAATCAATTAGATCTGTAAACATATGAAAATCTTGAAAATGGACGGTGTAGATAATATGTTGTAAAATGCACTATTTCTGAGATTTAAAATCTTTTTATTTTTCATGGTCATACATCTCAAGATGATCAATCAAAGGCTTTTTCAACATTAAAACTACCTTTTCCGATGGATTTTTGAAGTACATCCGTAGTTCTACATTATAAGGTTGCATCCTTATATAAACTTTTTCTTTTTATGGAAGCTTATAAAAGGTATTTTTGGACAGAGAAAATATAAGAAAAAATGTAGAGAAGTTTGTTTGCACAAACACCATCATTGTGGCTTCATATTGGGCCAGTTTTTTTACTGACATTTCTTCGTGGCGACAATAATGAAGATGAAGATGAAGATGGAAGTCGATTGATGGTAGTATTGTGATAGACAATATCTATTTGAACTTTTTTTGTCATTGTATGAGGTAATCATTATAAAACCCGAAACTTGTAGATCTCATCTATTAATAATGAATGTATTTGCCTATTCCTTGTGGAAGTCACCCATTTTGAGGGAACCACGTAAATGTGTGTGTACCTTCTACTTTTATTTTAACAATTATGAGATATCATATCAGGTAGTCTAAAAAAATAATTCTCATAATAAGATTATGAACCAAAAAAAAATGTATCGAGTAGGTGATTGTGAAATTCAAATAAAATAACTACATATCTTCAATTGGCAAGGTTTTTCTATTACAATCTCACTCTAAATGTTATTTTACTATACACATGAAATTGTATCATTTGAAAATTTAATAAAAAATACGACAACTTTCCTCAAAAGATGGCTATGTTCATTGAGCTGTATAGATTGGCGAGAGTAAATACACAAGAATAATGTATTTATAAAAATAAAAATTACTACAAAAAAATTTAAAATAAAAAATCAATAGAAAAATTATAGCAAATTATATTCAAATAATAAAAAATAATACATTAATGAATGAAATAAGTAGAAAATATCAATAGAGGAAATTAAAGGCAATAGTCAAACTATGTAAATCTACTCTACATATATGAGTGATCAAAGACGCTATCCTTAGAATTCTTGGATTCCTAATGAGACTGTATCCTACAATCTCTATAGAATTAGAGCCCTTCGTATTTTTACGAAATATTTCCACCCGTTAACTATGGCTTAATAATATAGTATAATATAGATAATAGAAGATAGATAGATATAACACTATAGTGTTTGAGTAACATCAATTGTGCTCATGTGCCCTCCACTGCCCATTTCAAATAAAAAACTTTGATAGTTGAGATTTATTTAAATGTAAAAGTTTATATTAGAGTGAGGCCCTAAACAATCAAAATAATTCGCGCCTCAAAAATTCACTAAAAAGGGTTTTTTCAATGCTGAAAAGCCTATACTTCAATAATTTGGACCTCAAGATGTATGGGTACGAGAAAAATAGATTTCAGGTCTCGAAAAACAATGCATCACATAATATATTGTCTAGATAATCAATTTTCAAGATTTGTAGGTATTCACATATGGGCTCGATTTGCACTATTTAATCTTTAAATTTTAGGAAAATTGTTTCATGCAGGCTGGACCACATTTCTATAATATGGGGTCTATTGGTATAAAGCGTCCATCTTAAAGATGAATGCAAATAGGTGGTCCATCTGAAAACAAGTGTAATTAACGGTCCAAATGTTTTTTTAATACAATTATGATTTCTCGATTTCAAATCATTATTATTATTTTACATTCATGATCTCCATGTTGATTATATATTTCCTGAAAGTTAGGATCAAATTATATTTAAAAATACATTTATTGCCAAGCCCGCATTTCTACAATATGCGGGTTGGCCGCATAGAAATCGTGTCCTAAATTTTATAATCACATACAAAAATAAATTTTCAGGTCATCATAAAGATTTTTGATATCAAAATATTATATTTCTTACTATTTGAAGGTGCCCTTTATTTTGATTATTTAGGGCCTCTGTCCTCTCTCAATGGACCTCTATCTCCCTTTGTTCCCTCCTCTCTTCTTCCCTCTCCCTCTCTCCTCTTCTCTCACTTCCTCATCGTCCCTAATTCTCTCTTTCTCTTCTCTTCTCCCTCTCCATTCCTACAATGTAAGGGATTTTTGATCTTTGGGTGATTTTTTGGCAATAGTTTTTGTTTTGCTTTTTTGTTAGTATTCCAATATGTGGTTTTTTTTTTTATTTTTTTTAATTTAATTTGATTTTTTTTTTATTTGGGTGCAACTATTTTATTGTTTAGCCCATTTAATCAATGTGGTTAAAACCAAATAAATTTTGTGGGATTCCATTAACATCATATTTTCTTAGCCACTGGAAAAGGCAGTCACTAGAGAAGATAGATAAGAGGAAGTGATTGCTAGATGCTTTTTATAGTATATGGGAAAGGTTTCTATACTTCCCCTACAGCATAGGAGATCAATGCTTCCCCTACTATCCAGCTGTCCAATTTTGATCAAGAGAGTCACTCAATGTTTGATCTTAGATCCGATGTCTGAAAGTATTTTATTTTTAGTTTTTTTTATACAAATTGTATGAAATTCAAATTTGGTATGTGCCATCTTCTCATTGGGGCGCACCTATAAAAAATATTTAAAATAATTTTTTGATAAAATATAATTATGAAAATACCCCTTGAAACTTTTAGGGGTATTTTGATCATTTTATTTTATTGGAAATATGTTTTATATATTTTTTGCTAGTGCGAGTTTAATAGAGGATTGGACATACAAAATTTAGTGTCAAAATAGTTTACAAAAAAAAAATTAAAAATAAAATAGTGTAGACACCTAACATTGTGATTGGGTCAATCTTAGCCCTCTTTTCAGAATGGAAAGTTGGATAAGGGGAAGTATATAAGTTTTATGTTGTAGGGGAAGTATATAAAGCTTGCCCATAGTAGATTTGGCAATGTTGTAGTTTATGCAATATTCCTCAGTCATATACACTTTGTGTTGGTCGAACCTGGATCTACCTCACCCGGGCTCCCTCGGGGACCCAGGTTCGATCAATCCCCACTCGAACAACCACCATGACCCTCATGAGCATGTGTGCAACTTGTGTGTCACATGTAAATAGATATGTTAAACTATGAGAGGATTTTAATGCAATGAAGTGATGGACTCAAGCATTTACCTCACCATGGTTGTGAGTTCATGGGATAAGCCCATGCTATTATCCTCTTAGATCAATGAATGAAAGCCCTTCGGCTATCCAACATCACGGTTTGGATACGACCCCCTCTCTAAACTCAGCACCGCACTTGGACTCTCACTTGAAAATTGCTAATGAAATCCAAATAGAATGTACTCCTCTCTTATGTGCTTTATGGTTTAATGGTTCTAGTTTTGGGAGTAGAGTGGCAAGAGAAATAAGCAAGAGAGGGGAGAAAAAGAGAATAAGAATAAGAACTTGATAAGAAATTTAGTTTAGAAGTGAAAAAAAAGAAGAAGATGAAAGTGAAGAGATGCCCAAAAGAAAATTGGGCAGCCTCCTGACGTAACCTCTTCTAAGAGGCATTACTAGAGTCAAGGAAAAGTACCAAGCTCAAAACCTTGGTACTCAGAGGATTTGGAAAGTGGAGTTACATGATTGAGCCTATAACTATATCACTAGACCAAAGAGCCCCCTAAAAGTGATCATGAGATAGAAGAAAGTGAAAGAACAAGAGAGAGAAAGATGAAATCTCTAACATCCCAAAATACTATGTGACTCAGTGGTTAGAGTCGTGAAAGGGTCAAAACTCTAAAAACAGCTAACTCAGGATAACCCCAACCCAAATGACCGAGTGTAAGAGAATCAATGTCTCTTATGACCAGACTTCACTGTATGAGCTGATGGTTAAAGTAGCAAACCGAGAGTTAAAACCCTAAGACACTATTTCAAGATGACCGCGAGTCGAGTGCTTAAAAGAGAGAGAGATAGCAGAATGATGAAGTGAAAATAGAATAACGTAAATAAGAAGTTAAGATGTGATTTAGAGAGAAAATAGAGTGTTCGAGGTGAGAGAAAGTGAGATGAATGGGGGTCAAGGAATGATGGACTCACTTATGGTACGGGTCCAGACTTCGAAGGGGATATGAAATAGTAGAGGAGGGAGGGAATGAAATGGACCCGCCTAAGGCACGAGTCTGAGCTCACAAGGGGATGAGAGGGAGATGATGGCATATATGGTGAAAGAGAGATGAGGGCAGGTAGGGGTGTGTGTGAGTTGAGGGGGGTAAATGAGATGAGAGAGATGAGAGGGGTGGATAGGTAAAAGATGGGGAGAGTGGCTGATAGGGCAAAGTGGTGAGAGGGGCAGATGGACAATATAAAAGAGAGGAGCGGATGAAGAGGATGAGAGGGAGAGGAGGAGAGGACTCGCTTGAGGCACCGGTCCATGCGAGAGAGGAGAGCGAGAGAGAGACAAGAGAAAGAGAGGAGGAAAAAAGCTAGGCCCTCCTAGGTGCGGGTCTGAGAATTTGGACGTGAGAGAGAGAGGGAGAAAGAAAGAGGGGGGGTGCTCAGACCCGCCATGGGTTTGTGAGAGAGAGAAGAGAGAGAGAGAGAGATAAAGAAAGAGAAAGAGAGAGAATGAGAGAAAGAAGAGAGAGGGAGAGAGAAAGAGGAGAGAAAAAGAGAGGAGAGAAAGAGAGAAAGAAGAGGGAGAGAGAGAAAGAGAGAGGAGAGAGAGTAGACCTAGAACAGGTTTGAGCCTAGGTGCACCTTCATCGGTCCCTTTACATGCACATAAGAGAGAGAAGTCTTGGTCTTGGTAGGTCAAGACTAGGGTCCAAGGTTTAGGTGAGTTAGATTGAGTTGTGGTGTATAAGAACTAGAGTGTATGGTATAGGGTAGAGTGTATGATAACTAAGATGTGTAAGGTAGGCTAAGGTATATGATGTACTATGGTGTAGGGTGTAGGCAAACTAAGGTAGGGTGTATGGAGTAGGGTTGGGAGCTAGGGTATGGAATTGGGGGTTGAAAATCTTAAAGGAATTGGAATTTTGAGATTCTAGGGAGTGCAGGTTCTAGAGTTATTTTCTCTCTCTAAGAAATGTTTCTCTCTCCTCTCATCTCGAGTCTTGAACTTGAAAACAAAGCAAAAGAACAAACAAGAATTTCAAGAGATGATTACCAAAGTCCAAGAGAGTTCAAGAGCTACCATTGACTAAAAGCCCTATTCTAAATGACTTGGGTTTCTTTATATAGAGCAACCACTAAACAAGGGTGAAATGCTCAAAAGCACCCAAAATTGTCAAAAACTATACATTTTATAAATTAAAATATTAATCTCGTTTTTGGACCAAATGAAAAAAATACCCTAAAGCAGTTTTCAACAAATGATAAAACCATCCCTCCATGAGGGGCCCCTTGCCATTGTTAGGCCTCTGAAGCTTTTCGGATGCTGACAATGGCAAGTTAGGTGTTCAATCGTCGTAAAATCGATGCTTGAACTATTGCGGAAGTTTTGATACCCTTTGATTGTCTTGAAATAGATTTTTAAGGGAGAACCCAAAATCCGGCCAAGTCCATAAATTTTGTAATTCGTCGACCACCAATCCGGCACGAGCTATGATGTTCCAAGCCTTCATTTTGATCACAAATTGAAGATAACACTATCATGATCATTTTGTTATAAATTTCATCTATTTTGGTATCCATTTGAGCATACTCCGAATTTGGGAAGTCGTTGAAAAATGGGATTCTAACGATAGGAATAGTATGTCATTTTCGACCTCAAAATTCGTGTCATCTGGCCTCCGATCATATACAAAAATTATATCAAACTGTAGCTCTTCGAAGTACAGTCGCAACGGACCCATACTTGCGACGATCTGGTATCGAGATCTTGAGCTATGTCCTCTCAAAGAATTAGATGTTCTTCTTTATAAAATCTGAATTTTCATGTTTTGAGCCCATCTTCTCTTTATAAATTCTCTCGTTTCGGGCCATGCCATGATACGTGCCATCTGTCAAAACGAGCGGGTCGTCGTGATCTAGCTTGTGCTAGAATTTGAGCTTAATTTGGCTCAAAATAAGCGAGTTATGAGCACTTGAAAATAATCCCAAAATAAGAAACACAGTTTTCATAAATGGAAACTGGTTCATCGAGACTGCACCGCAACAGTGTAAAACCTACTCTTTTATGGAAAGTTAGGTCCAGAATGGTCCCAGAGGGTCCGATTGAGCCGAAATTTGGTACCTGGGGTTTTCAACATTCTGGATCCAAGGGCAGCGTCTAATACTTTATTAAGAACCAAAAAATGGGGCTATAGTTATAGGGTCCATTTTCAGCATAATAGGAATTGTATTTGAAACCAAGTTTCACCTTGATCATATTAAAACTTGTCAGAACGCGACAAAACTTTGTGGGTGTCATTAGGGTGTCCAAAACTACCCTCTCATGCAATTTGAGGCCATTCTGACACTTTTTTAGATCTCACCCAGTTTTAGGCTTATTGTTACAGTGTTCCCGTGGTCTGGCAGCGTCTTGGGCACTGGCGGGATCAGGTTACAACCGGCTCTCTCTTTATTTGCCCTGAGGGTACGAGTACTTAAAAAATTATGTATAACACGTGTTTGTGAATTATGTGGACTACTCCGGATGGAAAAACACGTGTTTTAAGCTCAATAGTCCTGGGTAGTATGTGTAATTACTTGCTTTTTTTTGGGGGGTAGATGCAGGAATTACTTGCTTTCTTTTTGTTTTTTTTTTTCACTATGTGAGGATTCGAGAAGCTCACTTTTTGTATTCACGTATTCAAGACTTCGGTAATTTATTGTTTTATGAACTGCATGGACTTTATCTACTTGCTCCACGCAATTGGATTCCCACAAACTCGTTGATTTCTCTCAATTTCAATAATCATGTCCTAGATATTTACTAATCATAGTTAATTATCTTTCAAACTGATCAACTTTATTGTAAATATAAATTGTACGTTAATGCTGCATATGAAATCTATGGGTGAGAAATTAGTCTTCTTTTTTGGATAAGTTTATGGAAAATTAGAGTTTATTTTACAGATTCATCATCATCATTATCCAAGCCTTATCCCAACTATTTGAGGCCAGTACGTCATGGATTCATACAATTACAAATTCACATCAACTCGAAGTCAGAGCATATCATACTTTCTCTAACAAAACATTTGCCAAAAATATTTCTTCATTTCAAGGACTGCTGACATCAAGTCCTGCTATAAATATACATTAAATGACACAAGAACATGCAAGTACCCATGGTCATGGACGCTATCAGCATCATCATGGAATTGATATGATCTCCTTATCCTGGCTTTGAATATGACAATCATATCAATAGCTGTCAAAGAAGGGTATGCAAGATATCTGTTGCAGTCATTGGATGGAAGTACCTGTTGCCTCCATAGTGGATTTAGTTTCAACAGATTTAATTAGAAAGGAATACTTGTAATTGCTGATATATTTGAATGCTTATGTAGCATTCCAGATGTTTTATTTCCGTTGTTCTATGTCACACTGTATGCTAATTGTGAAAATATAGTTTTAGCTGCCTATAAGAAGGTGAGCAGTGGCACTTGAAATGGATGCTTTATAATCATTCTTCTCTTAGTTTCTCTTCCTGATAAATCGATATGAGGACTTTCATTTTCTGAGTTTATGTGTACTAACTAATGCTTCTGAGCAGGAGTTATTGAAACAATAAGGAAGCATGTATTTTTTTTTGTTATTTTGAGTTATGACTTTAGAACTGTAAAGTCAATCGTGTTTGTTCATAAGCAATCCATTTACATTATTGCATTCATCATGTCCTTCATTAGCATTCTCCCAGGGTATTTCATCTTTGATTAGTCCTGATGCTTAGAATAGGATTAGATCAAGTACTAAATGTGTTGGCAAAAAGAGTTCTTTTCTCTTGGGTGTATGTACTTCTAAATTGTTTATAGGTACAAGAAATAATTTTGACTGACAGGTATCTATTAGAAAAGGAATTGTTCCATGCGTCGGGTGACACATTTCTACATTTGAGTCCCCGAAGTATAAAAAATCCATTTTAAAGATAGATGCAAATGGGTGGTCCATCTAAACACAACAAATGAAACTAATGATCCAAATGTTTTCTTCATAAAAATATTATTTCAATTATTAAAGTTTATTTATTTTTTCATATTCATGATCTTCATGTTAGAGATTATATGTCCTTAAAAATTGGATCTCAAAAGATAGATTTTTAGGAGGGGACTCATTTCTACATGGACCCATAGAAACCGTATCCATTAGAAATATCTCCTTTTCATTTATTGTCACTTCAAATTATCAAAAAGTAACATATTTAGATACTTTATTTCTTATAGTTACTCGTTATTCGTTTATGGCAGGCTATATTGGATCAGAATATGAGCTGGGGATAGGGAAGGGAATGGGCTATCGGGCAGATGCTGCGTCCTCTGTAGTTTCCCTCGTTGGAGTTCGTAAGCCAGTCTCTGACTTCCATGGGTAATTCTTGTACTCGGTCTTTCTTGGTGGTTAGTGTCTAAGTATAATGTCCCCGAGTGTTTTCGTTGTCATGATTGTGTTGATATAATCTTTGGTGAGCTCCTTCTTGTCTATGCTTTTCTAATAGTTTCCTCTTTGTTGTAGTTATTGCCGAAGAATTTGGCTGAAGCTAGTGCCCTTGATTTGTCAGCTTCTCATGTCACTAAAATATAATGTGATCCGATGCTTTGACCTTATCCTTAGTTCTGGGTGAATATATTTTGGCTTTGTAAACAATGCAGGCACTTGAGTTTCTAACAGTTTGTAGCATCACAGTAACTGTCCGATGCCAAGCAGAGTGATGAGAGGTGTGTTGTTCCTTCAATCAAAAGTCTCTCGGTTTTTCCGTACAAACCTTGAGTGAAGAGTGTTCACGGACTTTGACTGGAGCAGGGGAGGTATTACACATCTTATTCCTCCCTTATCGATATCTGACGGCTCTCAGGATGCTAGCCAGGTGCCTGAAACTCAAGTCTGTCAATTTATTTCTTTCCTATTTTTCATCTCAAGTGCTCATTATCTTTAAGCTAGCAGGGGGTTTTATTCTCTTCTGCTTTTTTTCTTTTCTTTTTTAATTTGGTTTGATAAATGTGGGATGTGGTGCCAGAATGTTAGTATTTTCCATTTCCCTTGAGAATGGATGACTTGATGGATTTTTGTTTAGTAACACATGTGACCATATTAAGAAATTTTGGTCTTAACCATGTTTGAGCACATGGATATCTTTCCTTGGATAAGGGTTTTATTTTTAGTTGCAGGAGATGAACAGAATACATCAAGAAATGACCGGTCTCCAGTTCATGCTATCTTTTCAACTTAACCAATCTCGCACTTTTATAAGGTGAGAATATGGCTTCTTATAAGGCACGGCCTTCTTTTTTTCTGGTGGATCTAGTGGATGAAGCAATAGTGTGCTGAAGAACACAGGAGGATTTTGGGATGACTGATCAATCAAGAGTTGTACGATGGGTTTACTACTGCTTTTTATTGTCAAAAGCTAAACGAGTCGTACGATGGATACATGAGGCTTCGAGCCAAAGGGAACCTATATTTTTTGGTTGATGGAAATCAAATTGCTTTTAATACTTTACTCTCTCTCACTCTCATATGCTGGATATCTCAAGTTTGTTCTTTGCTTAGGTTGGAATATCGTGTTGGGAATACTTGCAGGGTAGATGTGTTGTTTAATTTACTTGTGTCATAGTCAGGATTCAGTTTATTTTTCCTATTCATAGATTTTTGCTGATTGGAAAAAATATGTTTTCGTATAATGTTTTTGAAATTCAAGAGTGGTTTAGTTGAAAATGTTCCACTAGTTGTGTGTGTGCCTTTCATGTGTAATTAACATCTTTGCGAGAACTCTGGTTCTCTTCTGGCTTGCTGTTTCTATGTGTCACATGGCTCTCTATGGCCATGTCTTGGTTCTCATTCTATGAGCTGGTCATGTGCGTTGACTTAAAAAATTATGGGTCTGATACAGTTGAAAATGGAGTACACTGGCTTTGTCTTCATGACTGCCATATAACTCTTGTGAGTGCTGGTTTTTATTTCTTTGAGTGCACAAGCACAATCAAAAACCTCTCTTTTGTCAAAACTAGTGAAATTATGGAAATTCTTGAAGCATGTGACCTCTTTTAATCTGATTTTGAAAAGAAATATATTCAAGTAACTTGGAAGAAACAACCACGAATAAAGGACCAGATATGCATTGCCATGTTAAGAAAGTTCCATTGAGCACCAATTTTCATAGGCATCAAGGATCCATTTCTGTCATAGTATTATTCTGACATTATTTCTGTCATATATATATATATATACATACCATCCTAGGTTAATGTCAGAATAATACTATGACCCCCCTGCAAAAATTCACGAGTAAGAAAATCAAACAAAGAGTTAGAGGTACCGTGAAGAAGTTCAATGGTAAAGTCAAAAGTAGATAAAATGGCTTGCCAGCGAGCGTTTGGAAACAAGATTATGAACATCTTTTTGCAGAATATCTTTTGCAGCTTTGCAATTAGTGCGTATTAAAAAATTATTGGTTAAGATTATCACTTTGGAATTTAGTTACACCATAAACGCGCCAAGATCTACCAATTTTGATTACTACCTTAAAAACATGAATAGAGCATAATTGTAATTAATTAATTGTTGTAAAATTCCTATATAATAAAAGAATAAGAATATTATGAAGACAGCAGAGATTACAGATATATCTAAGATAATCCAAGAAGTATGGATTGCATTCCGAATTTTAATATTGAATACTAATTTAAATTGCTTTAAAATAAACAGATCATAAATCACAGATAGATCATAAAACTCACTGTTTACAAATATAATAATTGGAGAAGAAACTCCATTCATAAGGACAGTAAGAGGGAAGAGAAGAGATATTACAATCACACATTTAAAATTACAGAGTAATAGAGGTTACCAACTTTGATTCGACTATACAAGACTGTTATGAAAGCTATCTACTATATGAGAATTTACAGTAGTAGAGAATTGCAAAGAGGAATAAGAGAGAGGTGACTCAGAGGAGTGATGAAGAAGGTCTTTTCGTATGGCTTCCTTGAATTCGACCTGCCTTCTATCTGGGGGATGATGTATTTATAGATGCAGGTTTGGGTAGATGATTGCTAAGTGGACGACTGCTGGCATGCTTATACTTATCTGATGAGTCATTCGGCTGGATAGGAATCATACGGCTGGATAAGATGATAATCGATGGACGTGACTTGTCGGTTGATGGAGTATGGTCGATTCGGTGATGTGGCAGTTGATGGTATGGTATACTGTGCAAGGGAATATTGTTCACTGTAGTTGGGGTCGTATCAAACACGTGGCAGTGCAAGGGAATATTGTTTACTGTAGTTGGGGTCTTATCAAACACGTGGCAATGCAAGGGAATAATATTCACTGTAGTTGGGGTCTGGTCACACAAAAGGAATCTTCTTTAAGTCATATCGAAATAAAGTAAAGATAAGGAATCTACTTTCAGTCATATCATAATAAAGGCTAAGGATGAGATTTTCCAATGGGCCGGGTTGTCAGTTTTCGGGCCTTTGGCTAAATTCTTCGAGGAGAGGATTATCAGATTGGACAGTTTCTTCTGATGTTGTAGGTAATGTCAAAGGGTCAGCAAATATTGCAAAAAGTTGTTTTTCTATTTCTTCTAGGGTAGCATGGGGATGAGCTTGTTTTAGCTTTTATCATATAAAAAAAAAATGTATTAAGGGTAACAATATTATTCTCAGTAGTATTATGACAGAACTCCGAGGAAGGAGGAATCCTCTTGAGTGGAAAAGATTGTGGGTCTGTGCTATATATATCCCACCATTTAATTTTTATATTTTTCCCCAGACGGGGAATGTATTCATAAGAATTCGAAGTATTTTCATTAATAGCATACTCCCATTTTACAATCCATGGGATCTGATAAATGGCCATGAAGTACAGATGATAGTCTATTTGGTCTCAACAAGTATTATATTCACAGAATTTTTGTTGGAAAGCTTGGAAGGAATCAGGTAGTATTTGGGTGGAGGATCCCCAAATAATGAACCAATGACGGAACCAACTGGGAAATCTTTCAATTATAGGCATTTTAAACTGGATGTACCAAGAGTGAGAATTATTTGGATTTTGGTAGAAGAATATTTTATGCCAAGCTTCAAGATATTCAGCATATCTGTAATATTTGTATTGGTATTCTGTATTTAATATTTTTTTTTCCCTGAGTGGGGTTATTACGCCAATCTTCATATGTCAACAATTTTTTTATTTTTAACTTTGAATAAGCATATAAATTGGTGTTGCCTTGAAAAAAGTGGACAATTGAAACTGATTCGGTTTCCATTAAAACAGACTCATACCATTCTCTAGTCTTGATACCATTAAGAGAGCTTAAATGGTTTTGAAGATATAGGGGAGCTAATTTATTTGGGTTGATTTGGGCATGTTTATCATCAAGGATTATGTCTGCAATAAAAACATTGTCAATGTATACTGATATGGAAGAAGAGGGTGCTTTATATGGGATTTGGGCTGGAGAAAAAGCAGGACTTGATGTATTATGCTTTGGACTTTGAATATAATATTCTGAGACATTGGTAGATCGTAATAGAGACATGGGCTGTAATGGTGAAACAGGTTGGGTGAGCACAGGGAGCTCAGATGGATGTAAAGGAAATAAGTTCAAGGAGGTTTTTTGTTTAGAATTTTGAGATGTATTAATATTCATATTCTTATTTCTATGAAAAAGTTGTGAACCGTAAGGGAGTGACTCTTCAGGTGGAAGAGGTAGTAATGTACGCCCCCCTGCAAAAATTCACGGGTAAGAAAATTAGGCAAAGAGCTAGAGGTACCGTGAAGATGTTCAATGAAAAAGTCAGAAGCAGATAAAATGGCTTGCCAGCGAGCAAAAATTTGTTTGGAAACAAGATTATGAACCTCTTTTTGCAGAATATTGTTTGCAGCTTTGCAATCAGTGCGTATTAAAAAGTGTTGGTTAAGAATATCACTTTGGAATTTAGTTACACAATGTATAATAGCTAATAATTCTTTTTTGATAGTGGAATAATTCTTTTGAGTAAAATTCCAAGCTTTAGAAGTAAAGCGAATGAGTTGTTCTTGAGAATCAATTTGTTGTTTTAATATTCCTCCTAGACTGAGTTCAGAGGCATCACATTCAATCATTTTGAATGCAGTAGGATTAGATAAAGTTAGACAAGGTAATTCTTTAGCTTTTAGTTTGAGTCGTTGAACTGCATTAGTATGAAGATCCGTCCAAGGTGGAGGATTCTTTTTGAGTCTATCATATAAAGGTTTTGCATCAATAGCAAGATTTTTATGGAAATTACTAATATAACTTAAACATCCTAAAAATCTTTGAAGTCCGGTTTTATCTAGGATTTTATCAGGGAATTTATCAGCAAATAAAATAGATCTATCAATGGGAATGATAGTGCCTTGGTTAATATTATGCCCTAAAAATCTTATTTTGATTTGAAATAAATTAATTTTTTTAGCAGAAACAACTAATCCCGCATGTTTCACTGTATTAATAAAAGTGTTAAGATGTCTAAAATGTTGATCAATAGAGTCAGAAAATATTAAGACATCATCAATGTAGACTATCATAAATTTATAATAAGGATTGAATATATCATTCATTATCTTTTGAAATTCAGATGGAGTATTTTTTAGACCAAAAGGCATGACATTCCATTCAAATTGGCCAAATGGTACATTAAATGCCGTTTTATATTTGTCTTTCTATTCCTGTATGGGTAATTGTCATGGGATAAAGTACAGTCAGAAAAGGTACACCAAGGATAACAGCTTGACTTAATCCTTTAACCATGATAAAAGGGGTTGGAAAACAATGTCCGTTATTGCAGATCATAGTATTTGATAATTTATATTTAATATATAATCTACTACTATCTGCAGTATTTAAAATTTGAGTTGTTTTATCAAAATATTTAGTAGATACTAATCCTTCATTGAGACAGTTTAAATCTGCTCCAGAGTCTATTAAGGCTAAAGATTGGAAGTCATACTTATTATTGACTATAATTTTGACTAATGCAAACTATTTTCGAGTAATTACTTTATTAAGTAAATTTAAGGATGTAGTATCGTCCTTTTTTATTTTGACTCTTGAGGATTCAGGATTATTTTTAAGATTATAAGTATGGACGAAATTATCAAATTCAATATCATCATTTTCAATTGCTGTTTCGGAGATGTTATTTTGTAATTCTAAAATTTGTATCCTATTTTTTAATTGAGATACTTTACTTTTAATATTATTCACCTCTATTTTGAGTTCAGCAATAGTGGGTTCTTTATGAATAGCTTCATGTTGACTGATTCTTTTCATTATAGTAGAGAAATTATATTCATCGGGAGGTTTGATCAAAGAAACTGGTTTAGGTTTTTCTTTAGTTAAATTAATAAATTGTGTGATAACTTGCCTTTTATCATCAGGATCAGATATTTTTTCTATCTGATCTAGAATAAAATTATCTTCTTTTGTCAAGGTATGAAGATTATGAGTTGGAATTTTACCAGAACAAGTTGGGGTTTTACCAAAGCATTGTTCACATGGATCATTATCAGATTCATCTGATGTATTTGACCAAATAAGATTTTCATCTTGTATATTTCCTAGTAAAGACATATTACTACTGGATTGAGAATCTGTATTAGAACTAGTAGAGGAATTATATATTTGTACTAGGTCAAACAGATTATTTCTTAAGGATTCATCTAATATAAGAGTTTCGATTTTCTTTTTGACTTTACATTGGCTTTTATAATGGCCAATTTTTTCACATTTATAGCAGACAGGTAATTTTCTTTTGCCCTTTTTCTTAAAGGCAGAATATTTAGGAGCAAATCGTTTGATAAATTGATCTCTTTTCTCTCTATGTTTATATTTCTTAGAATGATATTTTTCTTTTTGGTTAGATCTATGTATTTTTTTATGAGATTTATGAATTTTATCTTTTTCTATATGGTAGCCAAATTGTTCACAAAAATCACCTAATTCTTTTCTACCAGTCATTTTTTATTTATCAAGTTGTTTTTTTAATTTCATATCTGTGCATGATGCTAATCCTTCAGCACATATTTCAGCAGATAATTATCCTAACGTATATTTAGAATAATTTATTAAACCACCATTTTTATTTTTAAGACGTTCTTTTACCTTCTCAGCAAATAAATAAAGTAATCCAGCTATGAATTTTTCTTTCCAGTGTTCAAGCTGGCTATCTTCCCTCAATAATAAACAGGAAAAGAATACATCTTTATACTATTTATAATGGGATAGAGTCAGACATCGTAAATTAGATAAAAGATCTTCAGATCTAGATGCTAAGACAGCGGTATTTCCTATAAAATGGAGAGTAATAGTATATATTAGTGTATTGACTGCTCACTTTCTGTATAAAGGACATATTGGTTTTGTTCATTTTTGGCAGTCCATTGTCTTGTATTATTTAATATTTGTTTTGTAATAAATTTTGGGAGATGGAAATCCTACCATTCACGTAACCATCCTGTAAAACCACTGATTATAGCTTTTGCTATTTCTTGATCATGGGTTCCTACCATTTTGCATGCAGATACATACACGGTCATATGTTTCATGGTATCTAAGATTTGATGTTCAGATATTCCATCTATATTCCAGTTTACTAAAGTTCTTCCTGAATAGGAAGAAGTATTGGATATGAAAGCCTCTTCAAATTGGATATCAACAGGTGTTGGTCTTCTATGATATGGTAAGGCTGTTGCAGGTTTCCAATTTTTGGAATATGCAATTCTTTGGATTTCATCTATATGTGGACTAGATGTCATAGACTGATTAAATGCTTGTTCTCTATTTTCAATTGTATCATTCATAAATTCATCAAATTCTTCCTGAAGCATTAAGGTTTTATGTTCAGGAACCCTTTCTTTGGCTTTATTTTTAATATCAAATTTAGATAATTTTGATATTAATTGATCCATTAACGTTTTATTATCATCTCCGATAAGAAATTTTTCTTTATTTAGCTCAGGAGGAGGTTTGAATAGTAACTGTTTTGGTACAGGAATGGATGGAGCTGGAGATAAAAGATTTTCAATTCGTACTGTTTGTTTGCCTATTGTTTGTAAGTAAAGATTCGTATAATTATTTTGTTCAATTATATGAGGAAGTAAGTCAAATCTTGTGACATATGAAGTAGTTAGTTTATATGGGGTTGCTGTTGTTTCATATACAACTATTTGAGTAGAACTACTTGATTCCTCTGTATCTTTTTCTGAAGGTTGTTTACTAACTCTTTTAACGGTTAGACTTTGTTCTGGAGGATGTATACGAGTAATTTCTTTGCCACTAGTAGTATTGAATTTTGTAAATTGAGATTCAAGAGTATTTACTTCAAAATCAGGTATTTCAACATTTTTATCGCTACATATTTTTCGTAACCAATCAAAGAAACATATTGTTGTTTTCTCCTTTTCAATAAATTTATTAAATTTTTTATGGAATAATTCTATTAATCTAGGTTCAAAAGTATTAAGCTACCAATGCCTAATATTTTTGTTTTCTTCAGATAAACAATCATTAGTAATATGAATTTTATTAATTTTTCCTTCTTTTTGAAGAGTTAATAGATGAAATTCTGATTCATCAGGTTCATCTTGGGATAGTTTATATTGAGGAATAATAACATTTTCAGATGTTCTTATTAATGCCTGAATTTATGGTTCAGATGTTCAACTATTTCGGGATATAGGTCTTTGTTCGGATGTCACTGATCTTTGAGGAGATCTATTATAAATGGTAACAGAACTTCGAGCTGGTTCTATTTTAATTGGTTTAGAAGAGATATTTGAATCATCTTGAGTTAAATAATTTCCATTATTCTTAAATTGTATTTCTATGTTACCATTATTATGTTCCACTATCCTATCGAAAATATTTTGAACCGGATATTGTATAGGTTGTTGATCATTTGGTATAGACCATGATTGTGGTAGAACTATTTCTGACCATGATATAGTTCTGGGGACAATAATATTAGATTTTTCTATATTTGTTTGGAATAATATAGTTTGTCCTCTAGTATCTACCTGGAGTACATTAGGATATAAAGTAGTCATAACTTTATAATAAATTCGATATACTATGGCAATATTTTGAGATCCTATTCTCGTAGCAAACCCTTACGTTTTTAAATTTAAGGATAAAACATTTAGAAAATTTGGATTTGTTAATGATACAGAATAATTAGGAAAACAATTAAAATATATTGGTCCACTGTAAAGACTGGATTCCACCATTCCAAGTAATGAATCAGAAAACCTATTATTACTTGTATCTCTTAAGCATACAAGAACATAATTATTTAATCCAAATCTTGTTAATGGTTTAATTGCTATTTGTATTAACCCAATATGTAGATATTTATAATTTTTATTTTTATGTTCTTGTAATATTTTATTGGATAGAAGTTGGAAGTCTTCCTGGTTACTTGTAACAGACAAGGTCTGTTTTATAGTTTTTATGGCATAACCTATTTTTAAATCAAATGTTTTTTTTCTATATATATTAAATATAGGTACTTTTGGTATATTCCAATTTTGTATTTGGTTTTCAATATCATTTATAATTACTTCTTCTTTGTTTTTTATCCTTAGAGTATTACTAGTTTGTCCAATAGCTTTATCAGTAAGATTTCTAATAAAATTTTCCATTATTAGGATGCGGATGAGTGTTATCTGGACAGTCCTCCTTGACTACCTCTTATGTCTGTTTCGACCTCAGTGGCTCTTTGTCTTTAACAGTCTTTAGACTGGGTGTCTGAGTGTCTCTAACCTCAACTCTCGGACCAACTTTCTTTAATGGATGATAAATTCCCTGATAAAATACTAGAAAAAACCGAACTTCAAAGATTTTTAGGATGTTTAAATTATATTAGTAATTTCTATAAAAATCTTGCTATTGATGTAAAACCTTTATATGATCGACTCAAAAAGAATCCTCCACTTTGGACGGATCTTCTTACTAATGCAGTTCAACGACTCAAACTAAAAGTTAAAGAATTACCTTATTTAACTTTATCTAATCCTACTGCATTCAAAATAATTGAATGTGATGCCTCTGAACTCAGTTTAGGAGGAATATTAAAACAACAAATTGATTCTCAAGAACAACTCATTCGCTTTACTTCCAAAGCTTGGAATCCTACTCAAAAGAATTATTCCACTGTCAAAAAAGAATTATTAGCTATTATACATTGTGTAATTAAATTCCAAAGTGATATTCTTAACCAACACTTTTTAATATGCACTGATTGCAAAGCTGCAAAAGATATTCTACAAAAAGATGTTCATAATCTTGTTTTCAAACAAATTTTTGCTCGTTGGCAAGCCATTTTATCTGCTTTTGACTTTTTCATTGAACATCTTCACGGTACCTCTAGCTCTTTGCCTAATTTTCTTACCCGTGAATTTTTGCAGGGGGCGTACATTACTACCTCTTCCACCTGAAGAGCCATTCCCTTACGGTTTGCAACTTTTTCATAGGAATAAGAATATGAACACTAATACATCTCAAAATTCTAAACAAAAAACGTCCATGGACTATATCATTTACATCCATCTGAGCTCCCTGTGCTCAACCAACCTTTTTTACCATTACAACCCATGTCTCTATTACGATCTACCAATGTCTCAGAATATTATATTCAAAGTCCAAAGCATAATACATCAAGTCCTGCTTTTTCTCCAGCCCAAATCCCATATAAAGCACCCTCTTCTTCCAGATCAGTATACATTGACAATGTTTTTATTGCAGACATAATCCTTGATGATAAACATGCTCAAATCAACCCAAATAAATTAGCTCCCCTATATCTTCAAAACCATTTAAGCTCTCTTAATGGTATCAAGACTAGAGAATGGTATGAGTCTGTTTTAATGGAAACCGGATCAGTTTCAATTGTCCACTTTTTTCAAGGCAACACCAATTTATATGCTTTTTCAAAGTTACAAATAAAAAAGTTGTTGACATTTGAAGATTGGGGTAATAACCCCACTCAGGGAAAAAAAAATATTAAATACAGAATATCAATACAAATATTACAGATATGCTGAATATCTTGAAGCTTGGCATAAAATATTATTCTATCAAAATCCAAATAATTCTCACTCTTGGTACATCCAGTTTAAAATGCCTATAATTGAAAGATTTCCCAGTTGGTTCGGTCATTGGTTCCTTATTTGGGGATCCTCCACCCAAATACTACCTGATTCCTTCCAAGCTTTCCAACAAAAATTCTGTGAATATAATACTTGTTCAGACCAAATAGACTACCATTTGTACTTTATGGCCATTTATCAGATCCCATGGATTGTAAAATGGAAGTATGCTATTACTGAAAATACTTCGAATACTTATGAATACATTCCCCGTCCGGGGAAAAATATAAAAATTAGATGGTGAGATATATATAGCACGAATCCACAATCTTTTCCACTCAAGAGGATTCCTCCTTCCTCGGAGTTCTGTCATAATACTACTTTATTGTATTTGTAAACAGTGACTTTTATGATCTATCTATGATTTATGATTTGTCTGTTTTAATGCAATTTAAATTAGTATTCAGTATTAAAATTCGGAACGCAATCCATACTTCTTGGATTATCTTAGATGTATCTGTAATCTCTGTTGTCTTCATAACATTCTTATTCTTTTATTATATAGGAATTTTACAACAATTAATTAATTACAATTATGCTCTATTCATGTTTTTAAGGTAGTAATCAAAACTGGTAGATCTTGGCGCGTTTATGGTATCAGAGCCATACCAGTTCACACATGTTCACTGTTCTTATCTGTTAGAGAACCACTAGTCTAAAAAACAACTTCATCATAGGAAATCTAAGAAAATTATTATGCCCTAAAAATCTTATTTTGGTTTGAAATAAATTAATTTTTTTAGCAGAAACAACTAATCTTGCATGTTTCACTGTATTAATAAAAGTGTTAAGATGTTTAAAATGTTGATCAATAGAGTCAGAAAATATTAAGACATCATCAATGTAGACTATCATAAATTTATAATAAGAATTGAATATATCATCATTATCTTTTGAAATTCAGATGGAGCATTTTTGAAACCAAAGGGCATGACGTTCCATTCAAATTGGCCAAATGGTACATTAAATGCCGTTTTATATTTGTCGTCTTCTTTAATTTGTGTTTGCCAAAAACCGGATTTCATATCAAATTTAGAAAAGATGACTGCATTGACAAGTCTGTCTAATAAATCTTTTTTATTAGGAATTGGATATCTAATCCATTGTAAAACTTTATTAAGAGGTTTATAATTGATAACTAATAGAGGAACTCCTCTTTCTTTTTCAGCATTTTTATTGACATAAAATGCTGAGCAACTCTAAGGGGATTGACTAGGTCTTATTAGTTGTTTCTGGATTAAGTCATCTATTTCAGCTTTTCATGTTTGTAGTAATTCACTGTTCATTTGAATTGGACTAGCCTTTGTTGGTATTTTCTTTTCATCAAAATCAGGCTCATAGGGTAAACTAATGATATGTTGTTTTCTATTCCAGAATGCATTAGGTAAATCACTACATATTTCTTTTTCAATTAATGTCTTAAGAGACTGTATTTTCTGCATTAATTCAGAGGTTTGTAATTTGTCATATATTATTTTATGTTTGATTTCTGTCTGTAAAGAACATAGAAAATGTTCTTTTTGTTTAATCATTGTTTTGACAGCGTTGATTCTTTGATTTTAGGTTTATCTAAAAATTCAAATTGGATTGTAGTACCATGTATTTGTGTTTCTATTCTTGTATGGGTACTTGTCATGGGATAAAGTAAAGTCAGAAAAGGTATACCAAGGATAACAGCTTGACTTAATCCTTTAACCATGATAAAAGGGGTTGGAGAACAATATCCGTTATTGCAGATCATAGTATTTGATAATTTATATTTAATATATAATCTACTACCATTTGCAGTATTTAAAATTTGAGTTGTTTTATCAAAATATTTAGTAGGTACTAATCCTTCATTGAGACAGTTTAAATCTGCTCCAGAGTCTATTAAGGCTAAAGATTGGAAGTCATACTCATTATTGACTATAACTTTTACTAATGCAAACCATTTTTGAGTAATTACTTTATTAAGTAAATTTAAGGATATAGTATCGTCCTTTTTTATTTTGACTCCTGAGGATTCAGGATTATTTTTAAGATTATAAGTATGGACTAAATTATCTAATTCAATATCATCATTTTCAATTGCTGTTTTGGAGACGTTATATATATATATATATATATATATATATACACACACACACACACACACAA
>NW_006499452.1:619602-633870 GCF_000471905.2 Amborella trichopoda
CGTACGGTCACAATTGTCTGGTAGTGTTTTAATTTTTTATTTTTTTATAAATTAAAATGATTTGAAATTTGAAGCATTTATACATCTTAGTGAGGTGCACTTAATAAAAAAATGAAAAAATATTTCAGCAAAATAAAAATGGACCAAAATACCCCTATAAATTTTCAGGGGTATTTTGATCAATTTATATTTTGTGAATTGTTTTTATAATATTTTTAATTAGATTCTATTATTTTTGATGAACACACTCTCCAAATTTCAGTTCATTCTGATTTGTAGAAAAAAAAATGAAAATTGAAACACTACTAGACAAGTGTGACCATGCGATGAACTTTGGACAGTGATGAACATAGACGAATCACTGTTCATTTTCGCCTATAGGCGTTGCGTAGTGTTTATATATATATATATATATATCAGTTTCTTTATTTGGTTAAAAGAATTGTTAAGTCATAAACAAATAACAATACCACACCTAGAAATCAACATGGTTAAAAATGATTTATACCAATAATATGATTTATCTGATGGTAATAATATTACTAGTATTCATCCTCCCGAACAAACTATAATTATTAAAGGACAAGGACAAGGGAAGGAGAAAGAAGAAATAATTAAAACAGAAACTCTAGCTACACCCTATAAGATGTCTAACAAAGAACTAACCAATAGGTTAGATCTGTTACCACATATAATCAAACGGAATAATTATACTAATATGTATATTAAATCAATAGGAAGACAAACCATTAGAATAAAAAATTATCTTAAGCCCACTACTGAGAAAATAATAGAGAAAAAATCTATATTATTTAAACCACCTCCTGAAATGAATACAGACAAATTTCATATAGGAGAAGATAATAAAAGTCTAATGGACCAATTAATCTTAAAATTAGGTGCTTTAGACATCAAAACTCAAGGAGTTCAAATAGGATCGTTAGACAAAGGGAAAAAGAAGGTAGCTAAACTCCAAACATCTGAAATTCCAAAAGTACCCTCTTCTAATATTCCAGGGAAAATTGTAGTACAGGAAACAAACATCCAAACCCTCCAGGAATTACCAGAAATAGTAGATAGTTTAGAAAATAGGGAATTAGCCTTTTCAGAAGCCCTACCTATAGATCATAAAGATAAAATAAATAAAATATCGTATGGATCAAAATAGAGACCAGTTGCCCAATCAAGGATGTACCACTTTAGGCCAACTCCTGTAGATATACAATTTGAAGAATATCTTATACTTCATGGCCTGCTATCAAATTCCTTGGATAGTCAAATGAAAATTTACAATATCTGAACCAGTGTTTCAAAATTATGAAGATATCCCTACCATAGAAAAACATATTGCTGTCAAATGGTGGGATATATATGTTTATGAGAATCTGAAACCAAAAACAATAAAGCTATAGAAAATTCCTGAAGAGCGGATACCAGCCTCAATGGAGAAGAAGCTGTTGAAGCCAATCAAACTGAAGAAAATGAAAAAATGGCAATGATAAATAGAGAAGAAGAAAAAGATGAAGACATGTCAGCACATGGGTTCTCTCAGAAACAAAGCCTATATTAGGACCCGAAACCCGAAACTCTGGCCCAAAGAATCTTGGCTGACACCAGTTGACAACCTTAAACTCTAGCTGACAAAACCTATCAGACACATGTCCCACTTTTAATTACTTTTAAACACCTGTCCTTTATTGTAGCAACCCCTTATCTTACTTTTCACTGTACCAGACATCTGTCTTTCATTTATTCCCTAAAGCAGATAACTATCCTACTTTTCCTATGCCACAGACAATACGCTAACACCTCAACCACACAACTGTCCTCCTTTTAGAAAGAAAAGATGCTGCCTATCCACCGCCACCCACCTGTCCCGGATTTGAAATAAAATTATAACGCACTTCAACCTAATGCCTATAAGAAGGGAAGCCTTATGCCTGACGAAGCAAGCGAAGAACGAGTTGTATCCTCTGCTCTCTCTCTCTGCTCTCTGCTCTCTCTTTGTCTCTCTCTCTCTCTCTGCTCTTTATATATATATATATATATATATAAACACTACGCAACGCCTATAGGCGAAAATGAATAGTGATGTCGCCCTACCCTCATCACCGTCCCAAATTCATCGCACGGTCACGAATGGTCGATAGTGTTTCATTTTTCATTTATTTTTTACAAATCGGAATGATATGAAATTTGGAGCTTGTGTACATCTTAGTGACACGCACTTAATAAAAATATAAAAAAATATAATTCACAAAATGATCAAAATACCCCTGAAACTTTTCGGGGGTATTTTGATCAATTTTTTCATGTATAATATTTTTTTGATATTTTTAGTAGATTTGCCTATTTTTGATGAACATACATTTAAAATTTCAAGTCATTTAAATTAGTAAATAAAATGAAACACTACAGGACAATCGTGACCATGCGATGAACCTTGGACGGTGATGAGGGTAGGCGAAATCACTGTTCATTTTTGCCTATAAACGTTTTGTAGTATCTTCCTATATATATATATATATATATATATATATATAGAGAGAGAGAGAGCCAACTGCACCCTTATAAAATTTATCATATTAAAAGAAATTGGCCAAGCCAGCCTATATGTCAAGTTTTTATTAATTTATTCATATAGAAACACGCCTAGGAGAATCAAAACATTTTCCTTCTTTTTTATAATTTAGGAAACGAAATATTAGACTAACCAAGCTATTTTTACAGACCAATATATGGATAGCTTGTGCCACCATCATTAAATAGTAGCCATACAAACTTTTTGCATAAGAGTGTGGATTTCCAGCACAAATATAAGATCAAATTGAGCCTCAATAATGGTATTGGATTTTTCTTTTAGTGATTTCATTGGAGCCTAAACCCTGTTGCTCAACATCATTTTCAGTAAGAAAACAAGTCATAAGCTTTATATTTGAAACTTCTTATATATAAAGGAAGAAAGTATCCATTCCTATCTCGTTAATCCTCTCTAAAGTTCCCCTTAACCCTCTTCTTTCTTTAACCCTTACTCCATCTCCCTTTCTATCTCTCCTTCGCTCTCCTGACCCTCTTCTCTCTATCTGCTCTTCTTATTTTTCTTAAGGGTGGCAACGGGCGGCTATGGTTGGGTTTGGCTAGATCTGGACCTAGATCCGAATAGTATTCGGGTATAGGTTTTGGATTCGGGCTCGACTTGTCATGTCAAAAAGTTGGACCCCATACCTGTACCTATTGGGTCCCGGGTCTGGTCAGGTCCATTGACACCCTCACTATGAGCTTTTTTTTTTTTTACCGGCATATATGCATATTATTAATAACAAGATCACAATCACCCACCACTAGATTTGAAGCCGGTAATTTTTTGTGTAATAGCTAAAGATGACTACGAATTCTTATTATATACTATCCTTCATATACCCAAACGAATTGTCCATGAAGTATTTTATCTCCAACATTTTACGAGTACCGTTCGGGTCTCCGACCAAGACCCAAATAGTGTTCGGGTCCAAGTTTTGGACCCAGACCCTACCCATTGGGTCCAAATGTTGGATCCATACCTGGACCCATGTCGGGTATACCCGATAGGCGCCCCGGGTCGTATCCAAGTCCATTGCGACCCCTAATTTTTCTTTTCTCTTCTCCACCCTCTGCGTTCTAATCTCGTTGCACTTTATCTGAAACCCCTATCATCTTTTCTCTTACTACCACAATTGTTATCCATGAACTTCATCCCTCGGATCACTACTCCTCTCCCTTTCTACCCCTATCTAGCACATCACTCTGTTCCCTACTAGCCCCTCTCATGTTTGGGTAGCATGGGTTCCCAACCGGCCACTCTCACGTTTTGGCAGCATAGGTCAAAAGTGTTCGAACGCTCAACTTTTAGTGACAGAAAAGCATTTCATGTTGGTGGATCTCTTTTACGAAAACTGTTGGAAATGTGGCCTATCAGGCTTTTTTTTTTTCCCAAAAATTCAATTTTTCAATAATCGTACAAAAGTCATATTCAAGTATATGTGAAATCCTATGTGGTTAACATGAGGCAATGCCATATACATTAATCCATTTTTTAGCTTTAATAGGATATATCATTGGAGGGAAAAACCCAGTATTACTAAAGGGAAAGCCCAGTGGTGCATTTGGATTCCTTGTAAATTGTGAGAATGCTTGAATGACATCCTATTATATGAGTCATTGGTGGACTAATGACATGTTTAAGGTTCAACTCATTATATAAGATTAACAGTTTGGTGACAACTTGTTAATCTTAATTAGTTGCACTTAAGGGAATTAAGACATGAGTTACACTTGGATCTCAACTCCTATATACCATGAATGTGAGAGTTACTAAATAAAGGTGTTCTCTATAAAAGGAGGTTAACCCCTCTAGAAAAGAGAGAAGGATAGAAAAGAGGTAAAGGAGATTAACCAAGAAGAATTTCAAGGTAACTTGTCACCGGATGGCTTGGTTTATAGGATTTGGTATGAAACCTTAGGTTCTTCGTGTGATTTAAGGACAGATCCGAGTAAGTTGATTATCAATTTCAATTTTATTTATTTATTATTATTTTCATTGGGACTAACAAAAACTTCAGTCCGGTGCGTAACATAAATTGGGGGCGATGTCTGGTTTTTTGTCTTTAGGTGAAAATGTATTTTAACTTTATCTCTCTATTTTTGCTTCTTCTATGCAATCCCTCTGGTATCATGCGCACCCATTTGGTGGGTTGCCATTTTTTACCACTTTTGTGACAATGTAACTATAATTTATATTTATTCATGTCAAACAATTAAAAAGAAAAACAAATGAAAGAGAAAGAGGGAAAAGAAGATAAGATTGTTCTTTGAAGGCAAGAGATAAGTCCCACAGACTAACAAATAAAGAACAACATGCGGATCATGCAACTAAATGGCATGAACCATTTTTTAGTTGATGCGACAAAAAAAAATTGACAAAAGAATTGAGACTATAGATATTTGCACTAAAAACGACTCCCTTCATCCACAACCAGTACATATTATCCGATCATCCTACAAAATAAACATTTGCCCCAGATTTGATGAAAATAACAGCCACTAAGTGCAAACCTTCTGCAGCATAGTTCTTTAAATTTGAGTCGATGTTGTTTTCCAATAACTATTTGCATGAGATGTAACATGTTCGACGAAGATTTCTGGGATTCGATCATGGTTGCCATTAACAACTTCCAGGAGAGGTTAATTTCCATATTTATCTGGGGGATGAAAATTTATTATTCTAGTTGAATCGACTTAAATAAATTGAACTTCAGAAGGGCTAAACATTGACAAACCAGGTTAGAGAACAAATTGTTTTCTGTATATCCATTAAACTGTACAAATGATAGATGCCCTTTCTTGTATGACAAACATCACAATATCTTTGTATCGTCTGGATGCAGCAAACAATAATTAATTAGAGAATATTTTGGACACGAATATTGAAATTAATAGAAATTAACTAGTATGTGGGAATCCAATTGTGTGGAACAACCAGTATGCAGCTCATTTTTGCAATAGTTAAAGTCTGTGTAGTTCATAAAACAATAAATTTCTAAAGTCTTGAATGAGTGAACACAAAAAGTGAACTTCTCAAATCCTCACATTAAAAAAAAAAAAAAAAAAAAAAAGAAAAAACAGAAGAAGAAAGAAGAAGAAGAGGAGAAAGACAAGTAATTACTGCATAAAGGCCTATAGAAAGACCACATAAAAATGATAAGTCAAAGGATTAGGAAATACATTGGGGTCCTCCCATCGTAGCCTCTTGATGTGTAGAGAAATATGGTATTTATGTATTTCTGTATATACAAATTGTGTACATGCACCCTCAATTTATAGGGTTACAAAGCGCTATAAAATAAATAACTTTCCTAAGATGAGTACACGGAAAAGGAAATGAAATATTGTACAAATGCAATATTTATAGGTTCTATAATTTCACACTCTCCCTCAAACTTGAGATGGTTTGGTAGAAATCATAGAGAGATTGGAGAGAAACCAAGAGAATTGAAGAGCAATATGTATTTTGGTTAAGAAGTCAACAAGTTACTCGAAGGAGGCAATATATGGGAAAGAAATTGGTATCTCCCAAAAATTATTGCCGAACAAGGTGACAATCAACTATGCTTGGTGAGTTCATGGAACTCTAGATTTTTATAAATGTAGATGACATTCTTACTGTCCAATTAAGTGGCGTGGGAGTGGTAAGAATAATGCTCATATCAACAAGCAACCATTGAAGACAAACAATTTCAATTATGGTTTGTGCTATTGCCTTATATTATTCTTCTGTTGGCAACACATTTTTTCTTCTTACTTTTCCAAGATAAAAGAGAGTCACCAAGAAAGATACATAATCTTGTAGTTGATTTGCGATCACTTGTGTTCCCAGCAAAATCTGAGTCTGTGTATGCCCTAAGTTCAAGAGAAGTAGAAGAAAAGAAAACAAAGCCTGGTGACGAGTATCTATGATATAACTAATGATTCACAAGAATGTAGCTAAGTGAACAGACCGAGGAGCACTTAAGAATGAGCTAACCAAATGCACAACATAAACAATATTTGGGCGAGAATATCAATTTACCAACTAATTAATGGTAAAATGTTGGATCTGGGAGAAGTTTTCCACCTGCTCCACGAAGTTTGATATTCAATTCAGGGGGAGTATCAACTCTCTTAGTATCATCTGTGAGGCGAGCGTGGGTGACAATTTCTGAGGCATGCTTATGTGGAGATAATAAATAACCATGAGGAAAATAAGCAATTTCTATACCAAGAAAATAACGCAAGAACCCCAAGTCCTTCATTTCAAATATTTCATTGGATTTTTGTTTAATCTTATGATTGGTGCCCTTATCATCACCAAATATTATCATATCATCTACATAGAGTAACATAAGTACTTGGCTGGTTGAAGTATTAGACACAAATTGGGCTGGATCATGATAGCTTTGTCAAAATCCTACTGACACGACTGCATTAAGAAAATTTTCATATCAAGCACGGGGTGCTTATTTGAGTCCATATAGGGCACGACGCAGCCAACATACCCTATTATGAAAATCTATAACCCCAGGTGGAAGCTTCATATATACTTCTTTGTTAAGATCACCATTAAAAAATGCACTTTTCACATCTAGCTAATATAAAAGTCATTGTGGGACGAATGCAACAAAAATAAATGTCCGAACAGTTGTCATATGAGCTACTGGGGCAAAGATTTCGGCAAAATCAATTCTATATTGTTGATTGTAGCCTTTTGCAACCAAGCAAGCTTTATATCGTTCAAGGCTGCCATATGATTTTGTTTTGATTTCATATACCTGCTGAGAACCAATGTCATTCTTTTCTTTTGAAAGAGGGACTAGGTCCCAAGCATGAATCCTGTAGCAGGAATTGAATGATCTTTCTCCTAACAATTGGTTTCAGAGATAGAATCCGATGATTGAGGTACAAAAGGTAATGAATCATTATCAAAAAAAGGAATATGAAAAGAAAAATAAGAAAAAGAATTGGTAATAGAGGATATCGAGTAAAAACATATGTGTTTAGAGAATACAACATGTCTAGATACTCGAAGTCTCTTGGTTTCTGGATCATAGCACCTATAAACTTTTTGATAATTAGGATATCCCAAAAAACATCATTTCATAGCTTCAGCCGATAATTTGTCTCGCTCAGATGCATGCAACAAAACAAAACAAGTACAACAAAAACACGAAGAGTAAAGTAGTTAGGCGGCAAGAAAAAAGTCGCTCAAAAGGTGAGTATCCAGATAAAACAGAAGAAGGCCTAATGTTTATTAGATGAATAGCAGTACAGCCTGTTTTAGTAGAAAATGATGTTGGAACAGAGCTAGACGAAAGAAGAGCCCTTGTGGTTTCTAAAAGATGGCAATTTTTACGTTTAACAACACTGTTTTGTTTAGGAGTATAAGGGCAAGATTTTTTATATTGAATATTTCTATTTGAAGGAACTTTTAAAGAATCTCACAAATGTACTCTCCACTAGAATCTGAGCACAAAGTTTTAATTGTGGTAGTAAATTGGGTTTTTAGCATAGGAGTAAAATATGGTAAAGATATCAAAAAGTTTAGTGCGATTATCCATAAAAAAACGCACAAGTATACTGAGTGTGATCATCAATAAAGTTACCAAAGTATCGTGTATCCCCTTTTGAAGAAATAGGAGTTGGCCCCCATACATCAATATGCACAAGATCAAATGTAGAAGTAGAAATTATACTACTGCAATTAAATAGCAAAGAATGAGACTTTGCAAGCTTACATGGTTCATAATGTTTGACATCAACAGACACTTTATTAGCGGTGGGACCAAGAACACCACGAGACAATAGAAACTGTAACCTAGAAGCAGAAACATGACCAAGACGTTAATACTACAAAGTAGTAGCATCAAAAGCAGACATAGCACTGAAAGATGGGGAGTGTTGCTAAATGAAGGTAGTCCAGGTTGCTAGTTTTATGCCCAGTTTTATCTGACCATCGATCTTGCACATAACAATTAGAAGGAGAAAAGGTAACATCATAAGTGGAGCGAGTAATTTGACCAACAAAAAGTATATTCATGGTGATAGATGGAACATGATATACATAAAAAAATTGTAATTTACTAGAGGGATCAGAAGTACTTTCATAATGGCCTCATCAATAGTTCAAATAGTGTACAAAAAACATTTACAATCAACTAGAATCAACTCATTAGCAATCATGTGTCGATAAGCACTTGAGTCTATCGACCAAGAAGAATAAATATTGTTACATGCAGTGGATGGGCAGGATTTGGAAAGCAGTCAGGATTGAGAAAACATAGACTATAACTACTCAACTGTAATAGTTACTGAAGATGGAGCCATAGCAACAGACATGACAGACTGATCATGAATGCATCTTTTGAAGGGGGCTAGCTTAATTCTGCATCAGCTGCAATAACATGTTTCTTCTTCTTCTTTGGGCATGTAAAGTTTATATGCCCAAGTTCCTTACAGTAATTACATTTAAAAGAGAACATATCTTTGCGAGGTATATATGAAGGACTCTATTTAGGGTGTTTTTGTATTCAAAATTTTGGGTTGCAGCAAAAGTTGATTATCCCATTCAAATAATACAAAGAGATTTGATCTTAGTCTCTTCTGCAATCAACTCAGAAAGAGCATGGGTGAGAGGAAGAAGAGTAGCTCTGTGCAGCATTACATTGTTGGCACTTTCAAATTCAGTTCAACATGCCATCAACAACTCAATAACTTTGAACTCATTTCTTGATTTTTCGACAATCTTTATGCTGGGCCTATTAATGATTTTAGGTTCTGCAAGGGCTAAGGCATCCCAAAGCATCTTAATTACAGAATAAAAATCCTAAATGGACTAGTCACGTTGGCGGAGTAAACGAAATTCCTATATTAGCCTAATTAGTTTGATGATAGATTTCTTTTAAAAGACCATGTCTCTCTAGCATTATTAAAAGTTCTTAAATTGACCCCAATATTACTATCTATAGACTCCTAGCATTATTGACTCCCCATTTAGCTAGCTTTTTAGATCATGTGGTTTCTGTCCAGTTCCATTTTTATATATCCTAAGAGTTATTTTTCATGAAATCACATTTTTCATAAATGATGCAAAAAAAATGTAGTTATTTTCATTGAGTTTAACATGCACAAGCTGATAAGAGTCTGATTTTTTTATTATGGAGAAATTGATATAATAAAGACTGATATAAACAGTAAGAGAGATGCAAAATTATGCAAACAAAAATAAAATAAAAACCCAAGTGGTAATGTGGAAAGGAATGTCAATAGAAATAGTTTATGCTCAGCCCTAAAACATACCAAGGGGCATCTTTGAGGTGAGAACTTTTGATGAAGGAACATTCACTTATTGATTATTCTTTGAGTCCTTTACTTGCATGAAGGATCATTGTATTGACCAACTACAAGAAATATCACCCGATGCAGGAAGGAAATGTAAGAAATTGAATCCACCCTTTTTGCGAATTTTAAGTAAGTAAAATCACTAATGCTGGTGAAAGAACATGAATGTAAATCAAGTGAAGAAAAGAAGAACTTTATTCTTTGATAAAAGGGTGTGGTTTCCATAAGGTTGCCTTAAACAATCCAATTAAGGTGCACCTTCAAATTTTATTATAACATATAATTTTGATGTAAAATATTCTTAGGATTATCTCAAAATCTATTTTCATATCTAATTGTAAAATTTTAAACTAAAAAAATGGTTAAAATCAGGCAGATCTATAAACATATGGAAATCTTGAAATTGGACAGTTCAGATAAAGTATTATAAGATGCACTATTTTTAGGACTCAAATTTTTTTTTATTTTTCATAGTCATATATCTCGATGTCGAGATAATCAATTAGAGTGTTTTTCAACATTAAAACAACATTTTTCAATAGATTTTTGAGGTGCATCCGTTGTTCTACATTTTAAAGTTGCAACCTTATATAAACTTTTTCCTTTATAAGATAAAATTTATTCCAATAACATATCCCAAAATGTGACATCCTACATTTTATAAACTTATAAAATCCTAAATTAACTTGTAACCTAAGTAAATAATTAAACCCAAGTGAACAATAATATCCCTAAACAATACTAAAATTTCAAAACCCATGTGAACAATAATGCGTGAGTAGTACCCGTGAATAATAATGTGTGAGCAAACAGTAACCGTGAATAATACTATGAAGAGTACTCATGAATAGGAAATAAAGAAAATATAAAACACCCTAGAATCTAAAAAAAATTAAAATCCGAAAATAAAATCAAAATACACTCCTCTTGTATTCCCCTTCTGTAAAAACAATGATGATAGTCCATGTTATCTATTGTTTCTTTGTGATTTTTTGCAGGCTATATGGAGGTCGGTTGCATGGCAGTGCGATAAGCGCTTCCTTTCTAAAAATTTGATTCCTATTATGTTGAGAAATTGGTTAGCTTTCAGATTTAGATCAAATGGTTTCTTCAATATCTGGACTTCTTCATTCTTCACATCTATATGGTTCTTATGGGTGGCACACCACTGGAGAGTTTTTCAGGATAGGTTAGTCAGAAAGGAAAAATTGGTCATACAAATCATTTCTCATGTTTGGGAGTTAGCAGATGTCAAATACTGGACATTTCATTTGTTAGAAAGGGTGATCATAGATAACTTACAATGCAGATGGCATCAACAAAGGGATAAATTTACTACTCCGATGGCATGGTCAATTCCTAGCCCTAATCACTTCAAGCTAAACATTGATAGGGCTTCCTTGCATAACATTAGCCGAGTAGGTGGGAGTGGTGTTATTAGGGATTTTGATTTGGCGCTTTTATTGCAGCGTTTGCCATGGAATCGCTTCTAATAATTATACAGAATTCTTTGTTCTTGAAGAAAGATTGATCCTAGCGGATCATTTACAATGCTTCTCTATTAATATTGCTCATTAATGTTATTCATGAACGTTGCTGCCCTCCATGAAAGTTACATACAGTTGTAGCAAATTGTCGACAATGACTTTCCAATTGTGGATGGTCCATCTCCCACATTTTTCTTGAGGCTAACAGGGTGGCTGATATTCTTGAAAAGAGAGCTACATCCCGCCTAGAAGCTACTGTTTGGCGTTCTCCTCCACTATATTTCATTTGCCTTGCTTTAACTCATGATTTGACTCAAGTGCCTTGTTCTAGGGTTCTAAAGTAATGAGCTGCAAACTTTCTATTTGTACTTATTAAGGAAGAACAGGTAGGGGGCCTTCTCCCTCACTGACTTACCCAAAAAATAATAATAATCAAAATATACGTATTTTAAAATTGAATAGAAATTACAAATAAGTATAATTTTGGCCTCCATCATCCTCTTCTGGTTGGAAAAAACTCATTATTGAGTTTTGAAGTATGCATATATGAATTCAATGTCCACCTTCTTCAACCTTCTTTTTCTTTGCTGCCTCAAATATTATTCATCGTAAAAATAATTCCTCAAAAAATGAATCCTAATATGCATATTGAGGAATCGATGCAAATTTATAAAACTCGATTATTCTTGACCTCCCATTGAAAATTGTATAGGAAGCTTCAAACCCAATTTTATGTACTTTAGAGCCTTCCTCAACATCTATTTTATTACTCTCTGACACTAGGCCACAATTTGTAGAATTTGAGCCGACCATGCATCCACTGCACTACTCTGATTTCAATGCCCTAAATCTCTTAAATGCTTCTCCTCTTCTATATCTTTAAGATCTTCATCTTTTTCTCTATTAAAAATCAGCTTAACCACGCAAACTTGATCATCATCATAGATTGGATCTCTTACAAGATCTTATTCATAATCTAAGTATGTATCGAAAATTAGTACCAGATCCCAATCTACAACCTGCTAACTTTCGATATGACCTACACCAAATTATCCTTGTTCTCCTTCAAATCATGTAGATCAACTAAATCCTATGATCTATTCTCTCGAATATGAGGTGCCCACAACGAAGTGCGTCTATCATACCCCAAGATTTATAACACTGGAATCCCTGAGATATAACAGTCTATCTTTAACAAAACGAAAATTTTCTACTTCGCCATTTATTGCATTAAAACAAATTTTTCCATTTCTAAGAGTCTGTACAAAGTCTACTCATAACTAGTATTAACATGAAGGTTTAGATATACATCTGTTGATAGGACAAAATTTACAATAGTGAATTTGAACAAAAGTCACAAAGGGAAAATTTCATCATAACTATGACTTCTTCCAAAGTTGGTTCTGTTGTGTCTTCAACTAGGGAAGCTGGAATTACTCTGAAAATTTTTTTACCATAGTTTGATGAGTTTGGCTACTCAGTAAGTGATCATCATAGTCCTCAAAATAATAATAGTCGTAAGATGTAAGCATTTTAAAAAAGGGAGGTCTATTGGAAACAATGCGAGCAAAAAGCATTTATGGATAACAATTTCACTTTCAGAAATGCACAGTTAAACATAATCCAAATGATTGAAATGCATATAAATATTTTAACAGCAATGCATAATTCAAAAGATTTCCCAAAATACCCTACTAGTGTCCCAAGTAGGTCATCTATATACCCCATCAGCGTTCTGGACAGGTCCAAACAATCCCTGCAGGTCCAAACATACCTCACTGGTGTCCCGGATGAGTCCAAATAGTCCCTACCGGCATAACCAGATAGGTCCAAACAATCCCTGCAGGTCTAAACATACCTCACCGACATCCTGATGAGTCCAAATAGTCCCTAGTGACATAATCAGATAGGTCCAAACAATCCCTGTAGATCCAAACGTACCTCATCGGCATACCAGATAAGTCCAAATAGTCCCTATCGGCGTCTTGGATAGGTCCACACATACTTAAATTATCTCGGAAACTCTTTAACATCAGAAAGCATCAACATCGTATATTCAAAGTATCATTGAAATCATTAACATAAATTCACTTAAAGCAATTTAAACAATTACTTTCATTGAAATATTTGTAAGTAACCAATCAAACAATTTGGATAAAAATAGCAGAAAGGTAGCAAATCAAACAGGTATATTTGAAATGGAATCCAATAGGCAGTCGATTATCAATTTAAGAGCTTTTATAGAAATCCAAGGTTAAACACATAAATATTACAATTTTATGGGATGTAATTTCATAATTAATTATTTTACAGGAATAGGTAAAACTTATAGTATCTAAAATTCATAGACAAACAAAAATACAATTAAATGCAGAAATACGTAAATCTCACAGTATTGGCAGTTTTATAATTAATTACAAAAATATCAATTTTTCACATAATGATTTTACCAGAAATGACATCACTTATACATAAATTTCACAGTGTCTAAAAGTCATAATACTAGGCAGAAATTTTATTTTTAATAATTTACAATGTCTAAATTTCTAATAAACAAAAATAATAATTTTAACAGAAAAAAAATTATACCATATGCTCCTAAAATTACAGTATAAAATGGGTGAACAGACTATTTTTCAGGATAATGAGATCATTTACCTATAATATTTGAGAGGGAACTTTCGGTAAAATTCGGCTAGAGAGAAGGAGTTCACTGCGTTCTTTAATTCACAAAGAGGGCTCAACGTTACTGAGAGGGAGGGGCGTAAGAGAGAGTGTTTTTGCAGAGAGAATCCAACTTGTTCTCCTCTTTTAAAAACAAAAAAAAGTATTATAATATATTATTAACCCACCTCATACATGAGGTGTTTAG
>NW_006499452.1:634129-671236 GCF_000471905.2 Amborella trichopoda
TGATGGTCCCTAAGGACCAAATTATTTGTATGGACCATCAAAGGTAAAAGATTTTTTGTATTTTATTTTTATTTTTATATATTTTTTAAGTTTAGGATTGTTACAACGTCTATAGAATTGGTAGTTGAAGGCAGGTTCATCGTTTCGCTCCGACTCTGTGTTGGACACTATTACATGTCATTCTCCATAAAAAGCCTCACAATTTGGATCTATCATTGTAGATTCTTCTTCGTTTAGGGTATGCTATCGCTGGCCTCCTTTGCCTAGCAATAGCTCTGTAACCCTCTCCATCATGTTGTTTCTTTCCTTGTGCAGTTGGATCAGATCGGCTTCCCTATGGATAAGACCTTCATGACTAGCCATCGCAATCTCGAGCTGTCTTTGAACTATGCTATGATACCACTTGATGCAGGAAGGAAAAGTGGGAAATTGAATCCCTTTTCCTGAATTTTAAACAAGTAAAATGAATGATAATGGAGACAAAAGATGGTTGTAAATCAAGCCAAGAGAATAACTTTCTTGTTTATTTTCTATAACATATCCCGAAATGGCATCCAATTTTGTATAAACCTATGGTATCCTAAATTAACTTGAAACCCAAGTAAAACAATTTAAGATTCTAAAATACCCCTAAATAATACGAAAATTCTAAAATTACCCTTATGAACAGTAATGCATGAACAAATCTATGAATAGTTGCGCATGAACAATACCTATAAACAATAACTGTGAACATTACCATGAATAGTAAATAAAAAATATTTAAAAACCCTAGAATTCAAGAAAAACTGAAAATCCTAAAAATCAACTCTAAAACTAAAATCAAAATATACATCATTTAAAATTGAAAATTTAATTGAGATTAACCATCTTCAGCTTACCATGTTTTGATGAAAAGGCACCTTAAGATCTTCCATATGCTCATTATCATGCCAAACTAAGCTTAATACCTCCTTTAAGCCTTATCAAAAGTTTATCACCTTAACCATCAAATGTGAAATTGGGTGAATTGTGATGTGACATTAATTGCATTCAAAAGTACAAGAAAACATTTCTCAAAGTTTGTGTAAAGAAATGACATATACCTAACCTCTTGAATTTACTTTAACGACTATGGTTGATTGTTGCCTACTTTCTATGGCTAAGAATGATCGTGACTTTCTGTGTGAAAAGCGAAATGTTTTTCAAAATACAATTCATAACTTGCTTAAGATAAACTGCACCTCAAACTTACTATATACTGATGAAGAGACATCTTAACCAATCTTATAGAGATATATTTCAAATTTGGTTGAGATTGGCTCTACTTCAACTTACCAAATTTCGATAAAGAGACACCTTAAGATATTCCACATGCCTATAATCATGTCAAACTAAGTTTAATATCTCCCTTAAGTTGTATCAAAATATTATCTTTCGTACAAAACTATCACAATCACTTTAACCATCAAATGTGAAAATGGGTGATTGAGACATGACATTGATTGTATTCAAACTTACAAGAACTTTGTGCAAATAAATTACATGCACCTAGCCACTTGAATTTACTTTAATGGCTATGGTTGATAGTTGCCTACTTTTAATGGCTAAGAGTGATCATAACCTTTTGTGTGAAAAGTAAAGAGTCTTCCAGTATACAATTCATAACTTGCTTAAGATAAACTCTACATCAACTTACTATATTTACTGATGAAGAGACATCTTAACCAGTCTTATAGGGAAATATTCCAAATTTGATTGAGACCGACTCCAGTTCAACTTACCATATTTTGATAAAGAGATACCTTAAGATCTTCCATATTCAAACAAAGCTTAATATCTCCCTTTTATCAATAATTTATCTTTCGTGCAAAATTGTTGCAATCACCTTAACCATCAAATGTGTAAATGGATAATTGAGACTTGACATTGATTGTATTCAAAATTACAAGAAACCTTGTGCAAAAAAATGACATGCACCTAACCACTTGGATTTACTTTAATGGCTATGGTTAATTGAGACATGACATTGATTGTATTCAAAATTACAAGAAACCTTGTGCAAAAAAATGAGATGCACCTAACCACTTGGATTTACTTTAATGGCTATGGTTGATTATTGCATACTTTTAATGGCTAATAGTGATCTTGACTTTTTGTGTGAACTGTAAAGCAACTTACAATATACAATTCATAACTTGCTTAAGATAAACTCCACCTCAACTTCCTATATAATGATGAAGAGACATCTTATTGTATACTTTGTTATCATATTTGAGAGAGAGAGAGAGAGAGGGGCGTGGCGGTCTATGGCATCAGTCGCTATCATATATATTTATACTATACTACATTATTATAAGCTAGAATTAAAGGATAGACACCAAGAACAAAAGGAGACCCTATATTTGAGAGAATTTAGAGCAAGTGACTCTTAAAAAAGTAGAAATTGTAGGATATAGGTGAAAAAAAGAGGGCATGAGATAGAGAGAACAATACATATGATTTTTCAAGATGGTAGAGAGACTTTAGGATAAAAGAGAGAGAATTTGTGAGATAGATGTGGCATGAGGTAGAAAGAGAAAGAAAGACAATCTTTGAGGGAAGAGATGAGAGATTTCAGGATAGGTTGATAAAGAGACATCTTAAAGACTTATAGACAAATATTCCGAATTTGCTGGCTGCACTTCAACTAAATGAAGAGACACCTTAATACCTCCATCAAGCCTTATAAAAAAGAAAACTCTTTAACGGTAAAAAAAAAGAAAAAAGAAAATCCTACACTGAAGAGATAAGTCTTTGAAGTTCAAAAAATAAAATCCAGGTAAGTCCCATCTCCTACCGAATCCATGATCTCTCTTATCGTATCCTACACATGCTCTTGACAAAAGAGTTATTAACCGCTATTTCTCTCTTAGTAAGATATTATCCTAAATATTTTTGTGTTCAATGACACAATTCCTACTCTTTCTTACCTACAAGAATTCATGTATCAGTATCTTACTTTTTTGTCTGTCCAATTCACCCTTTTCTTTATCTTAATTTGGATAGCTCTTTAAAAATGATGATAAAATAATACAACTTCTTATCCTATAAATTTATAGAGAAGAAATCAAGGATTTTGTACATGGTGCACATGCACATGCACTCTCTCATACATAGAAAAGTATTTTCCCATCTCTATCCTCCTTTCTCTCGCAAAACCTGTAAATAAATGAACCCCAAATGCCATAAACTACATTGCCGGCATAGCAACAAAAACGCATCCCTAAACCATTAAATAACTCGAGCCTTGACATGAATATCAATTCCATTTGTCTTAGCCCGCAAAAATGACATTGAATTGGACACTTCGAATACCCTGTAACAGAATTATCAGTACTCAGTTTTACCCTTGAAATTCCTATGATTTTTTTTATAATGCTCACTGTTTTGGTTATCATCCTTATCACCCATATCCTGAATGAGCGGGATTTGTTTTGTAGTAGCGCACCATCACCAGAGGGGACAGGTTCAGGGACCAGCACTGCTCGGCTGATGCATTTGCCATGGCATGGGATCCAAAGCACCAGTACGCGCCCCAACAGCTTCCCCATCTTCTTTTCTATAGAACAAAATAAAGAACATGAGAGGGAGCGAGAGATCTGCAACAAAAAGACTGCATATGATGTTTATCTACCCAAGTGATGCTTCACTGTCCCTGCAACAGATTATCAAACCCTTGCTTGCTCAGCATTTGGAACCAAGAACAGGGGTATTTTGAGCGTTTTTTACAAAATTGTTGAGGAAGTACTTGAATGACAATCTTTTTAAGTAACTTTGTTGATAAATTGATTGACTTGACCACCTCAATGATTTTTTTAGGTGGTTTGACCATTCGAATGATATTTTTTCTTTATTTAATGTACTTGAGTAATCACAGCAAGATACAGGTGACCCATCATTTTCTCATTGTCTAATATCAACAAAACTTTGTAGTACACCACATATAAACCCAGAACAGATTCATACGGTTAATGTTCAACTTGAGAGCCTCATTTTATCAGCAAGTCTCAAGGACTTAAAAGAACATAGGAAGTTTTGATTCACAGAATTTCTCTTTTTTTTCAGCTGGTTTTCATGAATAAACATTCTGGAAGAGTACCCAAATTTGTTCGTATATGACTATTATGCCCATTTGAGCACTGGATGATCCTGAAAAGGAGAGCAGTTTGAGTGGTTGAAAACTCGCCCTGGATGATCCTGAAAAGGAGAGCAGTTTGAGTGGTTGAAAACTCCAAAGTATTTAAGAGTCTTGGATGCCTTTGAGACTTAAGCCAAGTCCAAGTTCCGAATCTTCAGCAATTATATGCTATTAAAGTAGCAACTGGAGACAATTTAAGTTAGAGAAAAACTAAGGATATCTAAAATGAAGCATTTCCCAGAGGAATCAACCCAACATATTGAATTGGACCAATCACTTCTACAAAGAATAAGGAGAGGATCAGTTGGATAGTTGTCATAGGAGTACATAAGAGGGGAACCTTAGTAGGAAGACTTGACGAGCCACTTCAGGATCCTCTGCAAGTCTTAAGAATTTGGTGGTACCACGAAGTCGATGTACTAAAACGGACTCAATTATTGCAATAGAACAAATTCAATGGAAATAAGGGCTCATTAAGCATTGAAAGAAACTGGATTATTGGACATGATGTCATAGTGTGATTCCTGACTCTTTAAGTATGGGTCAATTCAAGAGAGAGAGGCAGGGAAGAGTCCTGGACATGCACAGATGATTTTCAATGAAATATTTTAGGTTATAAGCAAGATGGATGTATGAAACTAAGGATCCCCTACCCAATTTAGTAGTAATATTTGGTGAATTTTCTGCGAAAGGGCAGATACTAAAGCAATACCTTGCCAACCATATTACTACTTTGTCATCATCAAGAAATAAATTCAATCCGTAAACAAAAAAACTCACACGCACACATATATATAGATCTGTGCATGTGGGCCCGATAACAGAATTTTTTCTAGATATCTAATTCACAAAAATGACCAACACAATCCTAACTGATAAATTTTGGCAAAACATCCTTTGGTTTTGGCTGCTAATCTAGAATAACCCTATAAAATACGCAAAAATGAAATTAAAAAAAACTAAACCAATAGTTAGATATCTCCATTGTCCAAAATGTTTTTAGAAAAATACAGAACGGGCACAGACACCCCTAACTATAGGATGGAATTTCACTATTTCCAAATACAAACAAATTGAGCCTGCTGTAAGAATGCTACCAATAAGGACATATACAAATCCAAATTTGCTTCTTTTTCTTGCTCTCTTTAATTTTCAAGAAGGCAAAGCAGTCATTTCCAAAATACACAGGCATTTTAGGCCTTCCACTACATATAGAAAAAATTCCCCATCTGATATTTTTCAACCTATTTCTACTAAAAGGGGAAGCATACTAATTTACACAAATAAGAAGAGGGGTTATATAGTCAAACAAATTTGGAACACAGAACAATAATACCTAAGAAAAGGAGTCTTTCATTTATGAAAGCATACATCCAAGCAAATACATGCATATATGGATACATACAAGTAGATAGACTGCACACGTTTACATGCATAGATGCTCATAGGAAGGTTTGCTTATATATGTATCTAAGAACTCATTAATCTACATTTGCACGTAGGAAAGCATGTACGTACATGTGTGTACATAACATAACATGGATTCAGGATTTCACTTGTGCATCTCGGTATGTATGTATATAAATTATAGATATGTAAAACATAGAAATATAAATGAGAAAAGGAAAAATTAGCAGTTACAATAGCGGAAGCAGCAGCATTTACAATCTCAACACTGTTATTACCATTATTCCACATATTTCCACCTAGAAAATTCCTAAATTCTCGAAACACTAAAACACTGTAAATCTCACTCTATAAAAGAAAAAACCAGATAGGAAAAACAACCAAACGTCCAGTTCAATCAATATCTTCACAATAAGCACAATCCAGCAACCCTATATTAACAAGTCCTCAGCAAACTCCACTAAAAAAGCTACAACCATTGATAAATGGAGTGGAACTAGGATTAGAATACCCCAGATCCAGGAAATCATACGAATTCTCAAAACAAAAAGAGAAATTAAAAGAAACGGGGGAGAATTAGGGCATCAGGACTGGTAAAGGAAAAGGCAAGGGTTATCAAAGGAGCATCAAAAAGGAGAAAAGGTTAAATAGCTTAAACCATTGAATATAAGTAAATTTTTGCATGAGGGTATCTTTTCTGCTTAAAGTGTGTAGTTCCTATGTCTCCTACCTTTGTTTAATTTAGATTTGATTATCTATCTTCCTATATAGCCGACCCCAATTAATTGGGAAAAGGCTATGATGATGATGAGTCTATATTCCTAAAAAAATGACATACCCAAATATTTCTTTTTTCCACTATTGGGATATTTATCCATTTTTTCAACGTTCCTCATAAATTGCCAATCCAAATAGGAGATCCGCAATTTTCAAAACTCCAAATCCACCTTGGGAAAACTCCGATCCATTATTATAGCTGACAACAATTAACCCATGGACAAAGCCCCAAATCCACCTTTGTTCAACCAAAACTTCTGCCATTATCTCGCAAATTTACTGCTAGTTTTAAAACAACAAAGAAAACAATAGGTAGAATTTACATGGAAGAAGAAAAAAAAGGGGACTCATATTCACCCCTTATGAGAGGCAACCCTATAGCAATAACTATAATTGTAGAGGGAAGCCCAAATCTTAAGTGGGACCAAAAGGAGAGGTTGTAGCCAAACAGTTGAGAGCGCCTAGCTTGCTCGCAAACGATCACGTTGGCGGCAGATCCGAACAATGTGAGGTTCCCCGCTACCGTGCTCACCCAAGCCAGGATGAGCCATGCACGTGTTTCGCTCCCTCCAGAGATTGAGGCCGCCGATGCAGCCATACGAGAGCCGAGGAGGAGAACTGAGGCCATGTATTTTAAGAGAGAGTTAGGGATGTGAAGTAGCTATTACATTACTGATAATGAAAATAAAGTTTAATTGAATGGAACACTTTCATTAAGGCCGCAGCGAATGGGAGTTTAGGCCAATGTAGTAACCTCATAGAGAGGTTAATATTGAGAGAGAGATGATTTTGGTAATGCCATGGTCACAAGAGTTATCACCATCCCATAAATTGATTGGTTGGTGATGGAGGGAGAGTGGGTACCACCAAACACCTCATTAATTCATTGGCATCCCACTCTCAATCCTCTAAAACTGTTTGGAAAGATGATTATCCTTGTGACATAATGTTAATATGATCATATAGATTATATACTATATCTTCCCATGTATAAGGCATATCATAAGTAAAGGTGCTTCGTTTTTTGTGCATGATAGAGAGGAAGACATTATCTTTTGGGCATTCACTAGGAATAACTCCAAAATACCATGTCTCTAATGATAAAATGAGTACTAAACATGGCTGGTATTTTTAGTCCCTTGGATGCACTACAAGAGGCAGTGATTTGAAAACAAGAATAGGAGTCCCACTCACTTCCCAAGAAAATTGAGCGAGATTGTCGATTCCAATCCATCTTACTTGATCTGGGAGAATTAGACAATTCCAGGTTCCTTGAGCTAGAATCACAGACCTTCACTATTTTGCAAGAAAACCACATCACACAATTCTAAAGCTTGCACCTACAAATGTGCTATATGTTTTAAATCACTAGGTCTTCTCCAATCATGCACCACCTCAGTGGTCTTTTTTTTTTTTATTTACCCAAAAAAGTGGGGATTTTATTATTGACAATATCCTAAGGCGATACAACTTAGGCATGAGAACATCCAGAACACTTACGGAGTAAACTTGCTCCATTCCCTGATGAAATCTTGTGAAATTGCATCATTCTTTTCTAAGTGTAAACTACAGTATACGCTCCACATGGTTCTTTTTACAATATATGAATACTTTGAACTGATCTTTATGATTTTAAATGGCAATAATTTAATAGTCCATGCAACGAGATTTGAGGACATACATGTCTTGGCCCCATTTGTTATATGAAAAATGAAGCTCTGAAGTGTATGCTAGCCATCTTCCTTTTCATGATATAAATAAAAAAAGCTTCTAACAAAGAGGCTGCTCATGTAGGAAAGTTTTGGGGTTCAGTAGCACTAAACTTGGTCTGACTTGCAAGAACAAATTTAGCTGGAAAATAGTGAAAAATAAGTCTAAAGCATCATTAAATTTATAAAAAGTAAAAATAAAGATGCTAAAAGCATCATTCTCAACAATACCAATGCAGTTCAACCAGTAAAAACTTCATGTAGAGGAAACAATGGCGAACAGACCCCAGCCAAAAGAGAATTGTCATTCCTTTCCATTTTGAAAACTGAACTAAAAATCAAATAAAGATTCATCCAAAATGTAAATTTTCACATAATATTCTTTGGCATAATAAGGACTCATCATGAATTTCTCTTTGAAGTTGAGGAATATTGATGTATCTCAATGAATATAACAGACACGGCAGTATATCAATGTCCAGTGGACATAAAAAAATGTAGTCCACTGAATTCGTGACTGTCCTATAAACGATGGATGGTGATGGAGAAAGAGTGGGATCCAACATTGTGATCGTGTCATGTTCTTGTGGGTCCAGCTCTATTTCCATGGCTATCCATCATTACAATGGACTGTCATGGGCCCTATGGACTATGGTTTCCCATAGTTCCTGGGAGCATAATAATATACATTTCCTAAAGGAAAGGCTTAAAAAGATGGACAGAGACTAACCTGTGGGAACATTCGAAGTGACGTTAGAGAGCACGACAATTACTACAGCAAGAACTGCGACCCCACCAATGCTATCTATCCTTGCATGAGGCTCCATGACATCCCAAAAAGCACCAGGAATTCCAGTATTGTCAAACCCATTAACAGTGATGAACATGCCACAAAAGAACACCAAAAGGGAATAGGAAACCTGGCTTGGGACATCATAAGAACCCAGTCAAGATATGTGAAGCTTCTCTTACTAAGCATCAATCAGAACAATTCAACTAAAATATTGAACAGATAAATTCCAAAGGATATTGTGAGGCAAATTAAGATGGAGACAACCTAAAGTAAGGTTTGGGCTATGGAAAACCATGGTGATATAGTCCATTGGAGACTCATAACTGCTTGATGAAGAGAGGGACACACCATAACAAATTTCTTTTGGGTGGATGCTCAAATTTCAGAACTAAAATTCAGGGCATCTCATAAAATATCTGGAACTTTGTGAGAAACTGAAATTTTGTCAAGAAGGTGCTTCTCACTTGAGAAATTTGCATATAACAATAATATCTGGAAACAATAAGGTGGGAGAGCTGCTTTCCAATTTCTGGTAATGTTTACGATTTTTATAGTATAAGAAAACAGAAGGAACCATAACCATTATTTATTTCCAATATTCAATCAAGAAACATGCCATCTTTATTGGAACAAATGAAAAAAATGAAAACTTAAAATTATGACTTGAAAAAGGAAAATAAAATTTGTTTACTTTATAAGGCCCAAAGAATTCAACTGTCTTGCAATGCAAAAATGCAAAAATTCAACAAGAAAGCTTGTGATCATCATAGAACTAGAAGAAGGGATGAAACTCTAACCCATACATATTGAAGGCAGTAAAGGAAAATAAATTTTATATACCTAAGAGATGAATTCAAGTCTCCTGCAGGGAAAATTGCAAATAATCAAGTAAAAATCCGCAATATTTATATACACAGAAGCAAAGATAAAAAAAAAATAAATGGGGGTGGAGATCATAGATACATTCGCAGGATTAGGATATCTAAAATGAAAGAAGCGTAGAGAAATTTGAAGATAGAAAAGGCTTTGGGACCACATGGTATCCCAATAGAGGTTTGGAAGTGCAAGAGGGAGATTGGCATTTGTTGGCTGACCAAGCCATTCAACAAGGTATTGAAAACAAAGAAAATGCCAAACAAATGGAGAAAAAGTACTATGATACCTATTTACAAAAAAGAGACATACAGAATTGTACGAACTATCAAAGGATCAAACTTATAAGCCACACTATGAAGCTGTAGGACAGAGTATTTGAACAACGATTAAGGCATGGAACGAGCATTATCAGGAAATTAGTTCAGTTTTATACCAGGGAGGTCAACAATTGATATCATTTTCTTCCTTAGGCAACTGATTGAGAAGTTTAAGGAAAAGGGAAAAGACCTCCACATGTTATTTAATGATTTCAAGATAGCATGCAAAAGGGTACCAAGAGATTTAATTTGGTGGGTATTGGAAAAGAAAGGAGTCTCCAGAGGCTATATTGACATATTGAGAGATATATACAAGGGAGCACTCGCTAGTGTGAGGATAACTAGTGAAGATACAAGTGAGGTTTTAGTGATGATAGACCTACATCAAGGGTTAGCCTTGAGCGCATATCTCTTTATTTTGGTTATGGACGAGTTGATTAGACAACTAAGAGGTGAGGTACCATGATGTATATGTTTTGCGAATAACATAGTTTTGATTGATGAGACTAAAGGTAGCATCAACGTAAAGTCAGAATTTTGGCGGGATGATCTAAGATCTAAAGGTTTTAAAATTAGTCGGACTAAGATAGAATATACGAAATTCAAGATTTGCAAATGTAGTAATTATAAGAGTTAAAACGAGGAACTAGTTAAGATTGATGGCTACGCAATACATAAAAAAGATTGTTTTCGATATCTTCAATCGATAATTTAGAAGAATGGGGAGATTGAAGAAGATGTCACACATAGAATAAGTTGGGCAGCCGAAGTGGATATATGCATTTGGAGTCGGCCTACTAATAAAACAGAAGGGGAAGTTTTATAGGTAACTATAAGGCCAGCCATGCTTTATGGGATGGAATGTCAGGTGGTCAAGAAATAACATATGTATAAAATGAGTGTAGCAAAATGATGATGTTAAGATAGATGAATGGTAGGAAAAGGAAAGATCGAATTCAGAATGAATAAATTCAAGAGAACATAAGTGGGGCTTCAATGATGATAAGATGAGGGACAAATTACTTACATGGGCTGGCCATGTGCAGCGTGGACCTAATATAGCACTAGTTAGGAGTTGCGATTTGGTTTAATTAGAAAGCTCTAAAAGGGCAAATAGAAGGCTCAAAATGGCATGGATGGAAGTAGTCAGAAAAGTATGGTGACTTATGATTTACTATTGGTATGGTCCTTGATAGAGCAAAATGGCGGAACAAGATTTGTGTATCTGACCCCAAATAGTTGGGATAAGGCTGGGATGATGATGATGACAATTTACTTAAGAACAAAGAAGAGAAATTTACCTTCTCAAGACAAGGTCGAGCATCTTTGAAATCAAGAACCACAAGGGCTATAGCAGCACTGATGGCAGTCCATGACATGTTAATACCCATTACCAATGCCACGAGCATCCCAATTGTCACAAGATAAACACAAGCCATCCGAATAACCTTCTCCCATCTATCAAGAAAACCTTCTGTCTCATCAGAAGTGGAATGATCTGAGCACAACTTTCTCAAGCTATTCATCACAGTAGACGGCATAGAAGACTTTCTTGCAGGAACCCCATCTTCTTGTCCAATATGCCCCACTTGTTCCATAGTTTCAGACTCAACTCCACTCCAAATTACACATATATTATCAGTCTCACTAGCACTCATTCTACTCGTCATGATCTCAGCATCACTGACACCCATTCGATCCCTCAAACTTTCAGCAATAACCAATTCACTATTAACAGAGGGACCCTCCAACATGCTATCAAAATCTTGAGAAGTTGAAGAGGTTACATGTGACATGGTGGCTGGTGAAAATCGATGATACTTCACTGCTTCCTCAGTTATAACTTCTGAAATCGTACCTTCCTCATCCATTTCGATTGATAAAATCTTCCAAAACATAACCGAAAGAATGAGGCCATTAACAACAGTTCCAATGAGCATGGCAGGGATTATCCCTTTCAAGAAATCACCAAAAGATATGCTGCTCTGAACCGCTATGACCAAGTTTTGAGGGTTCCCAATGGGAGTTGCTGATGACCCAATATTTGCACTAGAGGCCAATGCAAGGAGGAATGGTCGAGGGGGTAGATTATTTTGTCGAGCTATCTTCAATACAAATTCAGTTAAAACTACACAGCAGGTGTCATTGGTGAACAAGGCACTGAATATAGCAGAAATCAGACAAATTCTAAGGAGAAGGTCTCTACCTCCTTTACTCTTCCAAGAAAGTAATTTGCCCAAGCATTTGAACATGTCGGCCCTCTCAAGATATACACTAAGTACCATGGTTCCAAAAAGAAAACCAAGGATTGGGAGATCAATAGCTGAATACGCCTCAGCTGGTGTTATAACTTGAAAAATAACCATTAGCATGGCTCCTAAGAGGGACCCAGCTGTCCTACCGATAGGAAGAAAGGGAACAACAGGGAAAACTGCAAGGACCCAAAACACAGAAAAAGCTATTGTACCCAAAACAACTCCTACAAGGTTTTCTAGAGCCATTTCTGAAGCAAATTAATGGTGAAGCCTTTGAAACTCTTCTACACATTTACAGGACCCGGAAATCGAAAACCAAAAGACGCTCAAATTTCTCAAAGAACAATCAAATAAAAAACTCTAGAGACCATTGAATTCCTCAAGAAGCCATCAAATCAAAGACCCATAAAAATCAAAAGGTTGGATACATAGTACAATGTACTACTATAAAGAAATCTGAGCCTAAAACCATGTTTTTCATCTATAACCAGATTGGTGAAAGAGGAGTGATATGCTTTGAACCAGTATGTGAGATCAGAATGCGCTTCAGCTTAATTATCAGGACACAGAGCTCAATTATGTGTATTCTACATTAAAGTTCATAATAGTAATATCCCAAATTCATGGGCACCAAGATAATCAAAATTCCAGCTACTTGCATTTCATTTCAAAGTTCATAAGAGCGGAATTTTTTGAAACAAAAGCACCCAAAGGAACTTTATCACATTTGCATCAGGTGAGAGAGCAGGAAAGGCAAATTACTGAAATTAAAGGACACTAAGGCCCAAATGCAAGTAATTTGAACTAGAGTGGAGATCATGAAGCAGAACGTAATAGAACAACAAGATGTGAAAGCCTAGCTCCATGTTTTTCCTACCAGATAATGAACAAAATAGCAAATTCCAGAAACCCAAATTCGATAGTTTCCATTAAAATGAAAGAGAAAAATGCAAGTTCTGAAACTCAATGACACAGAAACCCAAGCTTTCCACTGTCAAATTGGATAAAGAGCGATGCATCGATGAAGTACTCGATAACAAGAATGCAAAACCAATGTGTTCTATGCAATTGAAGAGCAGAAAGCCATAAACCTTATGAAACTCAAAACCCAAAAGAGATTCAAAGACCCAATTCTAATTTCAATCATCAAATTGGATAAACTTAACTACCCCAAAACCAAAAGAGGTTCAAAATACCCAATTCTATCTTTCTTTGTTCGGAGACAGAAACCAACTGACCTTTATAGAGAGAGCGAGAGAGAGGAAATGAATCTGGTACGCTCTGGTTCAGACATGAAAGATTTGACCCCTCCATATCTCGAGGTGAAATGTCCGTTCCGCTCTGCTTGAAAGATTTGGCATCTCCGCATCTTCTGTATTTTTATTATGAGTTCTGATGTGTGATTTGGCATCTCCATTTGTAATTACCCAGAAAAAAAAAAGAAGTGATCTATGCGCAGCGGTGGAATTACGTGCGTGGCACGCAGAGATGAGATAAGCAATTAGGTGAAAATAATAGCCTAAACATGATACAATCTCGCTTTGTAATGAGTGTTTATGGAAATAATTTCCTGAATATGCGATGTAATGGGAGATTGTGTGAAGTTAAGCGATCATATAAATACTTGCATAATTTTATTGAGGGAGAGTACGTTACATGTAATAATATTCATAATATCTAATTACAATTGTACTTATATTTATATAATAGACCCGGTTTCTACGCGGTCAAGTCCGCATATGTGGAAATGGGGCATCCTAATAAATCTATTTTTGAGATGGATTTTAATAATTAATTTTTAAGAACATGTAATCTCTATCATGGAGACCATGTATATGAATAAATACATAAATTTTAAAACCTAAAAATAATAATTTTTAGAAAGAAAACATTTGGTCCGTTAGTTTTTATTGTTTTTAGGTGGAACACCTACTTGCATCCATCTTTAAGATTGATACTTTACACTTTCCGGACCGCATATGTAGAACTGTGGTCCAGCCCGCATGAAACAATTTTTTTTATATAATTATTTTAATGTTTTTATAATATTACAATCTTGTTAATTTTAATATGGAAAATGGTTTGATAGGGCTGCAGCCCATCAAAATAAGTAAAACCTCACCTTATAATTTATCAAAAATTACAATTCAAGCATTGGAAGACCTTTACTTCGATCATCTTGGCTTGAATACTATGGTTGTGAAAAAAATTAAGATTTCAAGCTCTAAAAATAGTGTATATTATAACAAATTTTCCCAAAAAATAAGTATTCATAGGTCCACAAGATTTGTGGTATTTTTTGAACTACAAATTTTATTGCCAGTGTTAGAAATTGATTTTAAAGTCATCATGAAGATTTATGTTCTCCAAAGTGCTTTTCAAATGAAGATTTGAGGTGGAGCTTTTATTTTGTTCTCATAACGCCTAAGTCTCGTAGAAACTTTATCCTTTTCATATCATAATAATAAAAAAAGTTAACTATAACAATTTAAAATGGTCCAAGCTCCAAGTTGAATGTTAGTCTCCTCCAAGCTTCAAGTTAAAATTCAAATGGATAGTAATCTTAACTATTTTTCCTAAATTATCCTAATTTTAGAAAAAGATTTTAGAAAATATTTTTAACATTCTAGAAAATCTTATGAGTGATAATGTGTCACTAATTGAGAACAAAATCCAAAACAAATTTTCTCAAAAGCTATGATACATTTTAATATGTTAGATTTCACATCCAATCGCTAAAAAAAGTTGACCTTTTTGTAAAAAAAATGAACTCTCTCATATTATACAATCCCATATTTAATTACAGTTGTACTTATATTTACATAATTATTTTAATATTTTTTACAGTATTACAATCATATTATTAATGTTGATTTTTATATTATAATAATAAAAAATATTAACTATAATAATTTAAAATAGTCCAAGCGCCAAGTTAATTGTCAGGTGGAATTTGATAACTTTAACTACAGTTTCTCTAGAAAAATCCCTGATGTTAACTTTCTTAGATTTTGGAAAGCAGATAGAAATTGGGAGCCTGAAAACTAGAGACCTTGTTTGATAAACTGTGGTGCTAGTATATATAGAAAATCATCTTGTTAGCCCATGGGCTGATGGATCAGTGTAAGCTCAACAACTCAATCTAGGCCGATGTGATGGTCACAACTTCAATTTGTAATATATTATATTATATTATCTAAAGTTTTAAAATTCGATAATTCCGATCGAAATTGGTTGGGCCAATCTGGTTCCTATTAGATACTAAGAACCGGCCGTGTACCGACCTGAATTGGCTGGTTTTGATAGGTCAGTATCGGTTCTCCGACTGAACCGGTAAGTGAGCCTTTATGACCTTAGTAAAATTTTTGATAGTTTTGAAATTTTTTAAGTCATCATCCTAGTTTGAAAGTTTTGAAATCTTTTTAAAGTTTTGTAAAGTGGACCGTGGTCCACATCATCACAATTTAGGGGCCAATAATTTCCCTCGTATGGGTAGGCATGAGATAAATTATTGGCCCCTATAGATAAGCATGGGGTAAATTATGCTCTCTTTCCCTCTTGGCATCTCTCCTTGGCATCATTACTCTCTCTCTCTACCATTGGCATTTATCTCTCTTTCCACTTGGCATTCATCATTTCTTTTTAGTATCTTTCACTCTTTACAAACAATCAATTCTATTAATTTTTTTTCCCTTTCTCTACTAACAGTCTCTTCCACTAAATTTGTTTCAAATAGTTTCTTTTAAAAGTCAAAACTATTAAGTTAATACAAAAATAAATAAATTGAGTTTGAAAAATTCATTTTTTCGTCTTGAGTTGCATTTTAAAATTCATTTTGACTATAAAATAAACTTAATAGACAACAAACACTCAACATAAGATAGATTATCAGCATATACATTATTTTGATACAATAATGAACAAGCATAATGTAATTCCCACTATTTTTTTAGAAAATTAGATTTTTGAGAAATTATAGTGATTTTTTGAAATTGTTTTTGGCTAAGACTGGCCGATTAGGCGGATTTTCCAATCCGGATAGCCAACCCACCGATTCGACATGGTTTTGGGGTGGCCGATCCAAGTCACTGATCCATTTTTTTTAAAATATTGATATTATTGAATATTATTATAATATTATATGTATTATTATTGCATTATTATATATATCATCATCATTATCATCATTTTAGCATTTTCCCAATTAATTGGGGTTGGCTACATGAATCCTGATTCTCCATTCTACTCTATTAAAAGTCATATCTTCAATGAGGCCATAAGTCCCCGTATATTTTTGGACTCCAACCATGTCTTTTTGTGCTTACCCCTTAACTTTTTTAATCACAATTTATATGTGTATAATATATAATATGACATTATAATATATTATATAATTATATTATATATAATATATTAAATATATTGTTTACAACATAATAATATTAAATTACATTATTATGTAATATAATATGTTATAATGTCATATTATAATATGTTACTATATTATATTAATGTATTGTAATATATTATATATAAGAGAAAATATCTCTATAGATTTCATTTTCAACTTTCATTTCTCCATTGACCCAAGGCTGCAAAACCTATCATACTATATAAAAATTCACTCTATTATATCTCCTAATCCTCTAAACATATTTTATTTATTATTTTACAAATCTTTTTTACTCAAACAAATTTAAAAAAAACATTGTTTCTAAACCCCCCTCTCTCTTGACATGATTCCCTTTCTCTCTTCCCCGATCAACCTCCCAAACCCACGCTAACTTTCAAACATGATTCACCCTCAAGTGTACTCTGAAGCACAGGCCTCCAGCCCCTGTGTTTATCACCATTTGTGTTCATGAGCTACTCGATCATCTAATCAATGAACATGCCATGAAGCTCCATCTTTCCCAAGAGCTCCTCAAGCCGTTTCTTACTGATTCTTATCTTCACCTCTTTAGAGTCCCCACCATCTTCTCTCCAGAACCTATTTTGCTCTCTCTCTCTCTGCCCAAACACACGCTAACTTTCAAACATGATTCACCCTCAATTATACTCTGAAGCACAGGCCTCCAGCCCCTGTGTTTATCACCATTTGTGTTCATGAGCTGCTCGATCATCTAATCAACGGACATGCCATAAAGCTCCATCTTTCCCAAGAGCTCCTCAAGCCGTTTCTTACTGATCTTTATCTTCACCTCTTTAGAGTCCCCACCATCTTCTCTCTAGAACCCATTTTGCTCTCTCTCTCTCTCTCTACTGAAACCCTAAACTCTCACAAAACCCATTTCGGTCACTCTCACAAAACCCCTAAATACAGCTTCCAAAAGGACTCAAGCTTCATCATTTTCTCTCTCTACCACAGGGGATGTGATATGTTCCACTCCCAGCTCAATCAAATTCCAAATCTGGAAATCTCTCCCTTTCGGACCGAACCACACCCATTTTAACCTAGCATTTCCAACAAGAGGGAAACTCCATCAGTGACTGTTTTTCTGTATTTCTCTCTCAACAAGATGGGATTTTTTTGTGTTTCTCTCTCTACAAATGCTTTCTCTCTCCAGAAACCTCTGTAATAGGGATGATGATTAAGAAATGGTGAGGTGGGCTTGTTTCATATATGGAGAGAGAGATAGAAGATGGCCTGGACTGATGGGAGAAGGGGTTGTTTTTTGTTAATTCTCTCTCTAAAAATAACTCTCTCTCTCTCTCTAAAAACCTCAGTGTGACAGGGATGAAGATTAAGAAATGGTGAAGTGGGTTTTGTTTTAATATGTGGAGAGAAGAGAGACAGAGAGAAGAGGGCTTGTAAAGATGGGAGGAAGGAACTGTTTTTTATGTTTCTCTCTCTAAAAATTCATTTTCTCAATCTAAAAACCTCTGTGACAGGGATGAGGATTACCTTCCAAACCCGCGCTAACTTTTAAACTGTTTAGAGTTAGAAAAAGATGTTTTTTTTAATTTGTTTAAGCTCGAAGTTGAAATAAATATAGATAAAGTTGTTAAGGAAGTTAGAAGATAGGTCTCAAAGTTGAAATAAATATAGATAAAATCATTAAGGCAGTTAGGAGATAGATTTTGAAATTTTGGGTTTAAAAAAAAGTAAAAGTTGAAAATAAAGTATATGGAGATATTTTTTTTATATATAATATTATATATTATATATTATAATATTATAATATACATTATTATAACACTATTGTTCCAGTGTTAACTTTCACTAATGGCGTGAACTAGTATCTGTTCCTTCGATAGAATAGTCAGGAGAAAATTCATCTAAGTTTTATTTACTGATATCTAGTTCAAATAGTACATTTACTTTTTTTCTAAAAGATAGTTTGAAAATTGATTGGTTAGGGTGTCAAGCTCATCTATAGATGTTTTTAGAGGTTCTTTTACTAAATTTGTTATTTCTGGAATGTTAGACATTAATGTAACTAGTAGTTCTATTTCAACGGGTAAAGGTTTTCTTAAAATACTTTTCCATGAACTCTGTTGGAATAAATATTTTCCTTCTTTCATAAAATTAATTTGTTTTATAGGCAATATATTAAATATAATAAATAATATTATATAAATTACATTACAATATGTATTATATGTTATATTATATAATATTATTATATTATATTATCATATATTGTTGCAATATTATATTATATGTAACAAGAAGAGTAGAGACTGCATCTTGTTCTGGTGGAATAATTATTTCAATTTTAAGTCAATGACAAATTATTTTTATATACAAAAAAACATATCATAATAATCAACCCTTTTTATTTTATATTTTTATTATTTTGATTATTATTATTTTTCTACATCTGTTGCAAGATGCAATATTTTTAAGACTCAAAATCTTTTTTTTTTTTCTTCATATTTATATATCTCGATGTTGAGATGATCAATTAGATGGTTTTTAAATATTAAAACAACTTTTTTGAAGAAATTTTTGAGGTACACCTTAATTCTACATTTTAAGGTCGCAATCTTATATAATTTTTTTTCTTTAGTCAATAAGTTAGTTTACTTATTACTATTGAGTATAAACTAAAATTGGCGGCAAAGCAACTTTTTTAATCAAATTAACAAAAAAAAAAAAAAAAACGAAGGAATCCAACATTAGTATGGCTTTTCAAAATTGTTTGGTTTATTCCACGCTCTCAATTTTTAGTTTTCTTGTCAAGCGAAATTGAACAAACTTGGGGTCAAGGCTATGATGAAGGTCGTCCACCAGGTATTGGTGGAATCTATCCTTCTTCCTGCTTTGTTTTCGTTATATTTTGCATTATTTCTTTCTTTCAATTATCTACTCTTTGTATCCGTTTACTAGTAGATGGGTTGTATCCTGTGTGCATTATTTATTTATTTTTGACCTATCTGGCAATGGCAATTACAACATCAGACAGGTTATATGATCTAGTATACTTTAGGTTGACTCCCTTGGAAAAAAAAAAACCGACTTGGGTATATCTTTTCAATTTTGAATAGATACCGTCCAATTTTTAGAGGTTGAAATCAAAGTGTTAAAAAACTCAAATTTTAAATTCTAGCTTTTGAAAATCGTCATCTAATAACTATTAGGTGGTTCCCAAAATTTTAAATTGAAAAAAATCATCCCAAATAGGTCTTTTTACTGAGGGAGTAAACTTAAACTATACTCCCTCAAAAGTACATCATTTTTTCATTTAACTAAAAATGTATTCAACAAGCCTGTGGGTTTTATCACCTGTCCGGGTGTTGTAATTGCCGGGCAGGTGGGAAGTTCATGAAGAAAAAATGCACGACGAAAGGGGGTGCTCCTTGTAATTTTTCACAAAAGGGAACCTGTATGGTAATATGCCCGTACATAAGTCACCGGTTGCTTTTGTTCCATACTAGCTGCACAATATTTTCTTTGTTCTTCCAATGGATCCCATAATGCTATCTCTCTTTCGTTCTGCGAAGGATTAATAACCAGGCATATTAGCAAAATTTAGGTATTCATAGGATCGGGATATGAGAACATTATGGTATCGAATTTAAGAATTTTGAGTTGCAATAATTTTTTATTAACTTGTAAGGGTGTATAGAAAGAGAGAGAGAACATGGCATCGCATTTTTTGGATCAACAGGAAGAAAATGAGTAGCATATTTGGGAAAAGATAAGGCATCAATGTTATCTTATAAGGAGAGAACATGGCATCGCTGTTATATTAAATTGAGATATGTGTGCGTCGTTCAGATAAATGGATGGTAGGACATTGTGTGACATCATGTTAAAGTTACTATTTTATTGGTAAAAAATACAAACTATTTGCTCGTTGGCTGGAAGCGTGGCGTTGGCTGGAAGTAAAGTGAAGGCTACTACATTATATCTAGAATTTTTTTGAGTAATTTACGTAAAGGTATAAAAAAAAACCGAAAATACGAAGAAAAAAATTAGGCAGAAAGTCGGTCAACCCCCATTTCTTTATTTTTCAAAATTACTTTGTAGTTTGATGATGCCATTCTTGAACTACTTTTTTTTATTTATTTTTTATACATTTTTCGAAATAAGGTTTGTGCCCCCAAGTTTTATGGCACTGCCCAGCCAGTCCAGGGAACAATCCGAGGTTCCTATCTTCGGATAACCTTTCTCTTCATTGCCAAATGAGAAAATATGGATGGTTCATGATGGGAACCTAGGACCACTCTTTGGATTGAGCAGAGCACAGTTCTGGAGCATTCAAGGTTCTCATCCTCGGATTGCTCCTTTTTTCATTCCCAAATGAGAATATGGGTTGTCCGAGGATGGGAACCTCAAACCCCTCAAGAACATAGCTCTGCTCAGTCCAAGGAGCGGTCCGAGGTTTCTATGCTTGGACCGCCCATTTCTTCATTCCTAAGTGAGAATATGGGCGTCTGAGATGGCTTGGGCACTGCCCTAAAACTTGAGGCATAACCCTATTTCGAAAAATGTTTTAAAAAAATAAATAAAAAGTGGTATGAGGATGACACCCTTAGACCGAGGGGAAATTTAGAAAAAAATAAAAAAATGTGGGTTACCAATCTTTCACGTAATTTTTTCTCAAAATTAGCCCATTTCGTAGTTTTTTTTCTTTTTTTGAATATGTACGTAAATTACTCTATTTTTTTACTTTACTTTTTGTTTTTTTTAAACCAGCGCTAAACTTGGACGAGTTACTCAGCTAAGGTGTGATTTCTTAGTTGGTTGCCTTGCTAGTTCTTTACATTGTTTTTTCCCATTTCAATGATATTTTTGCATACATGCACAAAATCCCTAAGGAATCACTTGGAAAAGATAGAGATTAACAGCAAGACAGCCTTGTAGTTTTCAAGTTCAGACCATACTCCTGATCATCTACATATAAATCCAAAACCACATGGAATCCAAAGCTAAAAATCTCAGAGGCGAGTTGAAAGTTTGTTGAGAAATCCGAAGCTATCAATCTCAAAGAAGGTACGAGGTTTTGAAGGTCAGAACGAAGAAGAGAGAGAGAGGGGTGAAGAAAAGGCTTGGTTATATTTGGATGCAAGATAATAAGATTCATATGTTTCTGGTGGGTGGTGATACATATCCAGATTCCAGAGCGTGAAGAGATATATGAGGCTCTTCATGGTTTGTGTCTGAAGCTATGGTTTGGGGGGGACATATCTGATATGGGCAGCGGCAATTTAGTGACTTAATACATTGATATGGTTCTCTCTCTCTCTCATTCATCAGTAACTAATCAGTTCACTATTGGAAATTCTTTTATTGTTCATGTAATTTAATGAATTATTTGTGAATTTGTTAAAGTCGGGAAAGGTGCGGTTTATATAGAACTGACGTTCTAAACAATCAAAGTAAAGCCCACCTACAAATAGTAGCGAGAAATGTGGTTTCAATACCTAAATCTTTATGATAGCCTTGAAATATATTTTCATCTTTAATTATAAAATTTAAAGCTTAAAAAATAGTGTAGATCGAACAGATCTATAAAAACTTGAAAATGTTGAAAATTATCGGTAAAAAAATGTGTTACATACAGGATGCACTATTTTTAAAACTTGAAATCCATTTTTTTTCTTTTGTTCATGCATCTTGATGTCGAGATGATCAATTTGAGGATATTTGGGCATCAAAACAACCTCGAAATTTTTAAGGTGTGCTGTAATTTGATTGTTTAGAGCATCGGCTATGTATAAGCTTTTCCCATAAAAAGAATGGATTCCTTGCTGTAAAACACTGATCTTTACAAATTAAAATTTTATTCCACTGTTTTCTTCTCTCTAAATTGAACTCAGCAATGACAAAATTCAGTCCCATTTTTGGAAAACGTTTATATAAGGATGCAACTTTATAATGTAGAACTATGGATGCACTTCAAAAATCCATTAGAAAAAGTAGTTTTAATGTTGAAAAATCCTTTGATTGATCATCTCGACCTCGACGTCGAAATATATGACCATGAAAAATAAAAAGATTTTAAGTCTCAGAAAGAGTGCATTTTATAACATATTATCTACACCGTCTATTTTCAAAATTTTTGTATATTTATAGATCTACTTGATTTTAACCATTTTTAAAATTTAAAATTTTATAATTAGATATAAAAATAGATTTTGAGATAATCCTAAGGACATTTTACATCAAAATTATATACCATGAGAAAATTTGAAGCTGCACCTTACCTCTACACCTACGGATGTATCCGTATGCGAACTGCACCCCCAATTTTTCATATATTTATCTTCTTTCTAGCAAATCTTCTTTGGACTGAGTTACACTTAGGCACTCCGTGTTTCATTCTCAGGCTCAGTCAGTGGCTTCCAGATGGGAAAAAAAAATCAACTCGCCATGTAATTAGGTTTTGGTCGTAAAAACCTTTCTATATAGTAAAAAATTAAAAATTTTTCCCTTAAAAATATTAATTTAGTGACCTTAAAATGGATCTCAAAATTTTAGATAAAAAATAATCATCGGTACCTTTTCTAACCTTAGGGAAAAAAAGTATAGTACACTCCTGCAAGAGCACATAAAATGGTTCCTCCCAAACTTTACATTCCCCTGTGTACGGAATCGAAACACTTACTATGAACACGTGGTTTACGCTTTACGGTTACCTCCCTCATGTGACTGATCAAATCTTTCCATAGAAAGACATGGTATTAATGGAAAAATTAGCATATTTTATTGAAGGGTGCCGTTCGTAAAGAGTAAGGCTCTAAACAATCTCGAGAAATTTTGTTTTAATGTTGAAATGTTTTTTGATAGCCTTAAAATGTATTTCCATTTTTCATTATAAAATTTAAAATTTAAAAAATAGTGTAGATCAAACGGATTTATGAAAACTTGAAAATCTTGAAAGCTGACTATCCAAAAATGTGTTACAAGATGTACTTCTGAAATCCCTTTTTTCTTCATGTAAACGCATCTTAACGTAGAGATGATCAATTTGAGGATATGGGCATGAAAGCAACTCTTTTAGTGAAATTTTTGAGGTGGGCTCTAATTTGATGTAAAATATGTTAATATTATCGAAACGGATAAACTTCTAATTTTTTTTTTTTTTGCCATTATAAAAAAATATCTCACAAATTCTAATAAAATATCTCACTTGTAAAATTATTTGTTTTAATCTTATTGAGTAAAGTGGTGATAGGCTTGGTTATAGTTGGATGTAGATAATAAGATTCACATGTTTCAGGTGGGTGATGAATAATATCCAGAGCATAAAGAGACATAAGAGGATCTTCCTCGCCTTCTCACCGAGTGAGTTTAAGAATTAGTTGGTAGTTGAGGGGGACTCAACCTTGGTGTAGGTGTCCAGATTCGGTGAGGTGCAACCACATTTTCCGAGAAAGCAATATGGAGGCCGATCGACTTACCAAAGAGGTAACAAATGTTATAGCTGCTTTTCTTTCGGTGCTTCCTCTTCTTTGTTTCTCTCTTTCGTTTTCTTTGCTGTTTCTTCTTCTTTGTTTTTCTCTTTTGTATTTTCCTTGCAACTCTTCATTCACTCAATGAAAATTTTTACTTACGGTTTCAAAGATATATATAAAAAAAAAGTTGGCCAGTTGGTCGGTGCAATAATAAAGATATCAGACTGCACTATTGGCCTTGTTTTCAGAAATTTCAGTAGGCTGTGGTATACATCAGATCATGTACCTTCAAAACATTATGATCTCGTGGACATCAAACCATGTACCTGCAAAGAATTATGATCTCATAGACATCGGACCATCTACCTTCAAAAAATTATGATTTTGTAGACATCAGACCAGGTACCTTAAAAAATGATGGTGGTGTCGTGAATGTTTTCAACATCGGACAGGTTTGTATATTTCAAAAACATTAAAAAATAAAATAAAAATCAATCCGATGTCCAGGGGCAAAAAAAAAAAAAAATAACACGAGAAAAAAATAAAAGAGATAAAACTGATCTCCATAGATACAATATGGACGTAAATTTTCCATAATTGATTTCTCCAATTGGGCTCAAAATAGAGATAAGGATTTGAAAAAAGGAAAAAGTTCGGCAAAATGCTCGAATTGAGGTGGTCAAAGGAAAAAGTCTTTCTGTCGCTGTCGCCACGCACAAATGGAATCATAAGGCAAGTCTAGTCAGATCCGGATCAGTAAGTCCAAATCCTCAAATTGAGTCAAATTTAGCAAATAAACATAACAAATGCTCAATCTGTTGAGAAAAACAGCAGATCCCCAGTAATGCTTATTTTGGTTTAAATGGCAATCAATCGGAAAGCTTAGTGCCCGCAAGATCAGCATTTTCTTCTATACAGGAAAAAGTGGTTACCTCAAATTATGCAAAATTCATTCGGAATGAGCTCCTGGCAACTTTGGATCGAGACACCACATAAAAAAAAGTTCATATAGGGTTGGGCATGGGTCGGGAGGCCTGGCTTGGCCCGATCCTAAAAAAAAGTAAAGCTTGGGCCACCAAATGTTACCCCAGGGTGGGGCCAAGGCCTGGCCGGGACCTTTATTTTCTTTCTTTCTTTATTATTTTTACCTTTTTTTTTTTTTTTTTAAAAAAAATTTAGCCTGGCCCTACCAAGACAAGCCAATGCCATGGTGGGGGTGTTGGCTAGAGATTAACCTCGCTGGGGCCCAGGCTGGCCAGGTGCTAGCCCAAAGGTTATGCAGGTCCCATAACAATCTATCATCCTTCCAAGATAAGCAAGAGAATATCTTGCCATCCATGGCCTTCATGGTTTGGAATAAAACCATATCCTTTGAGCCGCTGAGTTGCTTTGTCGAACACAAGCCGCTGTGCCATCATCACCATGTGAAAAATTTCATATCATAGGTACAAGTCTTGGTGTGCCATCTTTCAAAGCATTATCCCATGCATTACTTTTTCAATGATTCTATAAAATCTCAGATAAATTATATCAACTTATAATTTCTACGAGTTGCAACACAGTATGCCTAGTCTATGTATAAGCACAAGATTGCATCTTTTACGATACTGCGCAGGGACCTTTGCAGCACCGACCAGATAATAATTTAAGAAGAGCACAAGGAAAAACTAAAACTACAAAAGTACGATCAGATCACAATTTAACTTTATCCTTAACTATTTAAGAAGAGCACAAGGAAAAACAAAAACTACAAAAGTGCATACTGCTCGGGATGCATAAAACTCCATAAGGACTTTATTCTCATATTATACACTGGATAGAAAAAAAATAAAAAAAATGGAGGTGTCCAATTTATGTAAAATCATCTACCAAACTTCGAGAAAGTATAGAATGTGAGAAGACAATCCAACAGAACCGAATCAATTGGCCACTTCAAACCACAAAGCCAGCGTTTCAGCACAACTCACACCACATGTAAATAACAAGCAGTCAAAACTGTCTCACTATAAAACACGGCGTTATAAAACAAGGAAAAAGTTTATATACGTGTGAGACTCTAAACAATCAAATTAAAGCGTATCTCAAAAATTTTACTAAAAGCGGTTGTTTTGATGCTCAAAAATCCTCGAATTGATCATCTCAATATCACGATGCATGGACATAAAAAAAAATGGATTTCAAATTTTAGAAATAGTGCATCCTCTAATGTATTTTTGGACCATCAATTTTCAAAATTTTCAAGTTTTCAAATGGTGAGCAAGGGTACAAATCAAAGTTTTAAAAAATGGATAGGTAGATCGGCAATCTGGATCAGCGATCGGCCAGTTTCAGTCTCAAAAGTTTTTCAAAAAATCACTAAAAATGGTATCATTTGAGTTTCCAAAAAAAAAAGGGCAAAGTGAATTATGGACCTTCGATATTTAATACCTACATATTGAGAAGTTTCCTGTCTGAGTGTCTATTGATATTAGTTTTGATATTAATTTTTTATATGAATTTTGATAAAAATTTATGCTGATTGTGTGATTTGTAGTGAAGAAAATGAGAGAAAGTGATTTTTGTGTTTTTTTTTTTTAATATAATTTTTTGAAAACTAATTGCCTTGGTCATGTATAATCAAAATGGATGAGTTAAGCAAATGAAACTTAGATTCTGAGTTCAGTCTTTTCTTTTGAACTTATGGTTTTCTTGCTAAGCAGGTCTTTGTTGAGGAAAGGGATTATAAGAAATGGGCAATAGGGGTTTGAAGAAATCACGGCCAATCCAAGGAGGATGACTGCCATGCATAAGGAAGAAAGAGGAACGGAAGGTTGCAGCACCAATGAGAACTAAAAGGTCATGTCGAGAGTGTCCGACTGTGATGCGGTTCGAAGAGATGATTAGTTAATGTCAAGGAAGATGCAAGGTACGGTTCGAAATTTTGGATATTTTACAAGAGAGGTGTCTTTGGGATGGGGGATTGGGGGGAAGGTGGGGAGTGGGAGATGATAGGTGATGACAGTCTTGAGATAGGGAAGGCTAAATGAACTTATTCTTAGCTCTAGAATGCCATGTAGTGAATATAAGTAGTCGTCGTCATCATCATCATAATTTTTTTCTAATTAATTGGGGTTGGCTATATGAAACCTGATTTACCATTTGCTCTATTAAATGTCATACCCTCAATGAGGCCATAAATCCATATATCTTTTCGGACTACTTCTAACCACATTCTTTTAGGCCCGCCCCTTGTTTTTTTCGATCCTTTTACTTGAACTAACTCGCACCTCCTAACAAGCACTGTCTTGGTCAGCGCCACACATGACCAGCCCACCTGAGTCTACTATCTCTATCATCTTATTGCCTATTGGTGCCATACTTAAATTATCCCCAATGAATTCATTTCGAATTCTATCCCTCCTTGACTTACCACTCATCCATCCCAACATCTTCGTTTCTGCTACACTCATTGTATGTGTTATTGTTTTTTGTCCAGCCAACATTCTACACCATAGAGCAAAGCTGTCTCACAACTGTCCTATAGAACTTGCTCATCAACGTCATTTATATGCGGCGATCACATAAAATTATAGTTACACATCTCTACTTCGCTCACCTAGCTCTAATTATGTGTGTGACATATTCCTTAATATCTCAATTTTCCTAGATTACAACCCCAAGGTATCGAAAATGAAGTTGTTTTTTTACTTTCTGGCAGTCAATCTTAACTAATTCCCCATCTCTACTCCTATTATTACGAAACTTGCATTCCATATATTCTGTCTAGTCCGAACTAATTTTAAAGGGAAAAGTTTATATAGAGCCTAGGCACTAAACAATGAGCCTACCTCAAAAATTTTACTAGAAGAGGTTATTTTGATGCTCGAATATCTTCAAATTGATCATCTTGGCATCAAGATGCATGGACTTGAAAAAAAGTGGATTTTAAGTTTGGGAAATTGTACATCTTGTAACGCATTTTTTGACTGTTAATTTTTAAGTTATTCAAGTTTTCATAGATCTACTCGATCTACACTATTTTTGAAGTTTTAAATTTTATAGTTAACGACGAAAATATATTTTAAGGTTAGTAAAAAATTTCTAATATTGAAACCACATTTCTTGACACTATTTGAGGGTAGGCTCAAATTTGATTGTTTAGAGCCTCGGCTCTATACAAATCGCACTCAATTTTAAAACCTTTGGATTCTAGAGCTATAACTAGTATAAGTAATACAAGAAAAATTAATACTTTTTTTATACATAAAATATATTCATCTTGACATGCATGGATGGGACAAAAAATGACTAGATTTCAGCAGCTAAAACTAAAAGAGTAAAGTCTCCTTAAAATCTATAGAATCCAACACCTACTAAATCCAGGCACTTCATCAAATAAAAGATATAGCTAAAAGATTGCACTCTCTACAGCGACCTCCAAAAGCCACCCACAATCTTACTTTATGAAGCTTGTCAAGGTGAACAAATGCTGCTTTTGAGTTAGGAATGCAATACAATGGCTTGCTAGACCACTTTCCTCAAGTAGTCCCACCACGGCCAGTTGTCAGAGAGATTCACCCCACAAAATCATGAATTTCTTATGCACAGTGTTAAAAAAATTGACTCGGCCAGTGTATTTGGGACCTGGTCGAGGTAAGTTACTAGGATAGGAACTCGTTCGAGTCCAGGTCATATTTTTTTTAAAAAAAATGAAGAAATAAACTGGTTATATATTATAAGGGCCTCTTTTATGAACAAAAGAAGTAAAGTTTATTCGTTAGAGCTAACCAGTAAATCATTTTGACTTATCTGATATAAATATGAGTAATATTATACTTCAAGCTTAAAAACATTGTGTACAACTAACTCGCCCAAAGCTTGTCTCACCCATGGCCCTCGGCCGAGTTTTAGAACGCGGCTTATGCACTAGCAAATGGAGTATTAAAATCTGAATTTCTTAATAACAAAGGAAGTTAGTGTCAATTGTCTCTCTCTCTCTCTCTTTCAAGTCATTAACCTCTCTCAAGCTAGTAGCCATGCTATATGGCCTTAAAATTTTAAATAGCTTGAAATGGATAAATTCCCAAATTTCCTTGGAGAAACTCATCATCAACTACTTTTCAAATAAAAAAGAAAGCCATCATGGAGTGTGGTGGTTTCTTTCTTCAAGGTTTTCTAATTGGAGAGAATAAATATCAACAACTGAACCTCTTAGTTATGGAATAGCATCTAGCAAAACTTTTGGATTCGTTCTGTCAACAAAAGGCTATGGATACTTATCAAATATATGATCCACATATTGCCCCACTTAATTATCAGGTTCCTGAGTCTGAACTATAAATTAATTTTTCAGTGTTTTTGCATGAGAGTATCTTTTCTGCTTAAAGTGTTTTTGCATGAGAGTATCTTTTCTGCTTAAAGTGTTTTTGCATGAGAGTATCTTTTCTGCTTAAAGGTGTGTAGTCCCTTATGTCTCCTACCATTGTTTAATTTAGATTTGATAATCTATCTTCCAGTAAACATGACATACCAAAATATTCTTTTTTTCCACTATTTGGGATATGTCTTCATTTTTTCAAAGTTCCTCGTAAAATGCCAATCCATTCAGAAATCTGATTGTCAAACGCCGATCCCATTATTGTTGCTTACCACAATTAACCCATGGACAAAACCCCAATCCCATTATTGTTGCTGACCACAATTAACCCATGGACAAAACCCCAAATCCACCTTTGAACAATCAAAACTTCTGTCATATTCTCACAATTTGATCGTTAGTTTTAACAAAATAAAGAAAAAAAAAAGTATAGAATGAGACCATTTTATCTTTGGTACAAAGTGGTCACATTAATTTTGACCATTGCATGTGAAATTGGATGGCTGCAATTATTCTATTGACCAATCTCAAATTTTAAAATAAATTTTTTCGAACTTTGAAGCACATGCAAGCTTGATCAAAGGTAAATGACCTCATTGTATACAATCCCCAAAGAAAACAAGAGGATGAATTCACATGGAAGACCGAACAAAAAAAGCCTTATTTTCACCCCTTTATGAGAGGCAACCCTATAGCAATAACTATAATTGTAGAGGGAAGCCCAAATCTTAAGTGGCTCCAAAAGGAGAGGGTGTAGCCAAACAGCTGAGGGCGCCTAGCTTGCTCACAGACGATCAAGTTGGAGGCAGATCCGAGCAATGTGAGGTTCCCCGCCACTGTGCTCACCCACGCTAGGATGAGCCATGAGCGTGTTTCGCTCCCACCAGAGATTGAGGCCGCCGATGCAGCCACACGAGAACCGAGAAGGAGAACTGAGGCCATGTATTTTCAGAGAGAGTTTAGCATGTGAAGTAGTGATTACATTACTGATAATGCAAAATAAAGTTTAGGCCAATGTAGTTAACTCATAGAAAAGTTAACAGAGAGAGAGAGAGAGATGATTTTGGTAATGCCATGGTTACAAGTTTTATCACCATCCCATCCCATCAATTGATGGGTTAGTGATGGAGGGAGAGTAGGTACCACCAACTACCTCATTAATTCAATGGCATCCCACTCTCAATCCTCTGAAACTGTTTGAGAAGATGATTATCAACGTAACATTAATATGATCATATAGATCAGTGTTCAAAAAATTGATTTTACCATGGTACTCAAGCCCTGGCCGAAGCGATTTATTTGGGCGAGTTTAAGTAATTCTCTCGAATCCAATTCATTTTTTTTTATAGAACAATAAGATAAAATTCAGCTATATATATTATAAGTGCCACCTTTTTATCATCAAGCAACAATTGTTGTGTTAGTTATTTCTTTATGCTTAAATAGGCCACTTTGCAGGAGATTTAGACCCCCATTCGGTTAAAATAACGAAAGACGTTTTCAAAAGTGGGAAAAGGTAGCTACCATGGTTGAACTTTTAAGACACTTGAGCAAATTTGATTTAGACTTGATATATTAATATAATTAAACTAAAAGAAAATATAATGTGCAACTGATTCGCCCAAAACATAGGGCGACGTCGAGTTTTCCAGCCGAGTCCGAATTGCCTTGGCCGAGTCTTAGACTGTTGATATAAATTATATACTATTATCTTCCCATGTATAATGCATATCATAAGTAAAGGTGATTTCTTTTTATGCATGATAGAGAGAAGACAATATCGTTTGGGCACTCACTTCCAAAATACCATGTCTCTAATGATGCAACGAGTACTAAATATGGACGGTATTTTTAGTTCCTTGGATGTACTAGGAAAAGGCAGTGATTTGAAAACAGGAATCGGGGTTACTCACTTCCAAAAGAAAATTGAACTAAATTGTCGATTGCAATCCATCTCACTTGATCTTGGAGAATAGGCAATTCCAGGTTCCTTGAGCTAGAATCGCAGACCTCCTGATCTCGATTCAACTTGGGTTATACTGAGTTGTATCGACAATTTTCAAATCACCGACTAAAGTGCCCTAAAACCCATCACACAAGCTACATCATTCACTATTTTGCAAGAAAACCACACCACACCACACCACACAATTCTAAAGCTTGCACCTAAAAATGTGCTATATCTTCTAATCACTACTGGGTCGTTTGGATCCTAGGGTATCCAAATCCATGTTTTGTATACTTAAGGTATCTTGCATTAAAACTTGTTTTACAATCTTTTTTGGATATATAATCATGTTTCTGTAACTAAGAAAGAGGGCCAAAACATGAATACACAAAATCAAGAAAAAAATTGGGTTATCCAAAACATGACCCTGTGTAAGAATGAAAGAGAGAATACACTATAATACATAATATTATTTTTACACACCAGAGCTGCACACTTTATTAACTATAATTAACTCTACCAAAACATCCCCAAAAATTAGAGAGAGAAACTACATCAAATTTTAAGTTTTAGAGAGAGAAAGTATCTTAAAGTTTTAGAAAGAGAGACTATATCAAATTTTTGAGAAAGAAACTACTGAAAATTTTTAAAGAGAGAAACTATCTCATATTTTTAGAGAGAAAAACTATCTCAAATTTTTAGATAGAGAAACTATCTAAAATTTTTTAGAGAGAGAAATTATATCAAATTTTAAGTTTTAGATAGAGAAAGTATCTTAAAATTTAGAAAGAAAAACTATATCAAATTTTAAAGAGAGAACTACCTGAATTTTTTTAGTGAGATAAAATATTTCAAATTTTAGAGAAAGAAATTATCTCAAATTTTAAAGTTTTAGAGAGAAAATGTACCTTAAAATTTAGATAGAGAAATTATATCAAATTTTAGAGAGTAAAATCCCCTGAAAGTTTTTAGAAAACGAAACTATTTTAAAATTTTTAGAGAAAGAAAGTATCTCAAATTTTTTAAGCTTTAGATAGAGAAAATTTCTTAAAATTTTAGAGGGAGAAACTATATCAAATTTTAAAGAGAAACTATCCAAAAATTTTTTGAGAGAAAAACTATGTCAAATTTTTAGAGAGAGAAATTTTCTCAAATTGTAAAGTTCTAGAAAAAAAACGTATCTTAAAAATTTTAAGAGAGAAACTACATCAAATATTAAATAGAGAAATTGCCTGAAAATTTTTAGATAGAGAAACTATCTTGAATTTCAAATTTTAGAGAAAAAGTATCATGAAATTTTAGGGAGTGAAACTATATAAAATTTCAGAGAGAGACATACTTCCCATAATTTTTTAGAGAGAGAAACCATTTTAACATATCAAATTTTAAAGAGAGAAAGTATCTTAAAATTTTAGAGAGAAAATGCAAATTATAAAGAGAGAGACTACCTAAAATTTTTAGAGATAGAAACTAATTCCAAACTTTTAGAGAGATAAATTATCTCAAATTTCAAGTTTTAGAGAGACAAAGTATCTTAAAATTTTAGAGAGAGAAAATACCTGAATTTTTATAGAGAGAACCATCTCAAAAATTTTCAAAAGAGAAACAATATCAAATTCTAAGTCTTAGAGGGAGAAATAACTTGAAACTTTTTTAGAGAGAAATTATCTCAAAATTTTTAGAGAGAGAAACTATATCAAATTCTAAGTTTTAGAGAGAGAAACTATATCAAAATTTGGAGAGAGAAATAACCTAAAACTTTTCAGAGAGAACAGTCTCAAAATTTTTAAACTATTTCAAATTTCAAGTTTTAGAGAGAGAGCATCTAAACATCTTAGAGAGTGAAACTATAATAAATTTTAGAGAGAAAATTTTTAGAGAGAGAAACTATCTCAAATTTTAAGTTTTTTATTTCAAATTTTAGAGAGAGAAACTACCTAAAAATTTTAGAGGTAGAAACTGTCTCAAAATTTTTAGAGAGAGAAATTGTCAACTATCTTAAATTTCAAATGTTTAGAGAGAGAAATTGTCTCAAATTTTTTTGGAAAGAAAAACTATATTAAATTTTTTAGAAAGAGAAACTATCTCAAAATTTCAAGTTTGATATATTCTCTCTCATTCTATAATAGCAAACTAGGTTATACAAAAATGATCTAAACATGAGATTTGCATAACGTGGTTACCATTCAAAGCCATCCAAACAAATCCTGTTTAAGTAACCGGGTTTTAATATAATCAATGACATAAAAAGGTTTTGATTCGAAACCCGGGTTTGTTAACCATGGAGCAAAAGGAGCCCTAAAGTTTGCACCTACTATATCTTCAAAATCCCTAGGTCATCTCCAATCATGCACCATCTAAGTGGGGATTTCATTCTTAACAATATCCTAAAGCGATGAAACTGAGGCATAAGAACATCGAGGACTCTTATGGAGTAAGCTTGAAAAGATAAAAAATTTGATGGTATATGCTGATGATGAAATCTTGTGAAATAGCATCATGCTTTTCTAAGTGTAAACTATGGTACATGCTCCACTTGGTTCCTTTTACAATATATGAATACTTCGAACAAATCTTTATGCTTTTAAATGGCAGTAATTTAATACTACAGTCCATGCAATGAGATTTGAGGACATACATGTCTTGGCCCCATGTGTCATATGAAGAATGAAGCTCTCAATTGTATGTTAGTCATCTTCCATTTCATGATAATAAATACAAGGAAAATTGTTTTGCAAATTTATTTATTTTTTTATATTCATGATTTTCATGTTAGAGATTACATGTCCTTAAAAATTAAGTCTTAAAATCCATCTAAAAAATAGATTTATTAAGAGGCCTGCATTTCTACCTATGCAGGCTTGACATAGAAATCGGGTCCTAACTCCTAAATACAAAAAGCTACTAACAAAGAGGCTGCTCATGTAGGCAATTTTTGGGTTCAGTTGCACTAAACATGGTCGGACTTGCAAGAACAAATTTAGCTGGAAAATAGTGAAAAATCAGTCTATAACATCATCAAATTTATAAAAAGTAGAAATAAAGACGCTAAAAGCATCAATCTCAACAATACCAATGCAGTTCAACCTGTCAAAACTTCATGCAACGGCAACAGTGGTAACAATTCTTTTACATTTTGAAAATTGAACTAAAAATCAAATAAATAAAGATTCATACAAAATGTAAATTTTTACAAAATATTCTTTGGCATAATAAGGACTCGTCATGAATTTCTTTTTGAAGTTGAGGAATACTGTGCATCTCAATGAACCTAACGGACATGGCAGTAATATCAATGTCCAGTGGACTATAGAAAAATGCAGTCCACAGAGTTTGCGACTGTCCTACAAACGATGAATGGTGATGGAGAAAGAGAGGGATCCAATATGGTCGTTTCATGTTCTTGTGGGTCCAGCTCAATCTCCATGACTATCCATCATTACATTGTACGGTCATAGCCTCTATGGACTATAGTTTTTTATGGTTCCTAAAATCATCACATCATCATCATCATAGTTTTTTTCCAATTAATTGGGGTCGGCTTCTTGAGAGCATCATATACATTTCCTACAAGAAAGGCTAAAAAAGGTGAACATAGACTTACCTGTGGGAACATTCGAAATGAAGTTCGAGAGCAAAACAATTACTACAGTGAGAACTGCGACCCCACCAATGCTATCTATCCTTGAGTGAGGCTCCATGACATCCCAAAAAGCACCGGGAATTCCAGTATTTTCAAGCCCATCAACAGTGATGAACATGCCACAAAAGAACACCAAAAGGGAATAGGAAACCTGGCTTGGGACATCATGAGAAACCAATCAATATAAGTGAAGCTTCTCTTACTAAGCATCAATGAAAATAATTCAACTAAATATTGAATAGGCAAATTAAGATGGAGATAACCTAAAGTAAGGTTTGGATATAAGGGAAACTGTACTATAATATAATATAATCTAATGGGCTATGGAAAACCATGGTGATATAGTTGAGTGGGGTCATAACTGTTTGGTGCAGAGGGGGACACACCATATCAAATTTCTTTAAGGTGGATGCTCAAATTTCAGAAGAACTGGAATTCAGGGCATTATCTCACTAATAGAAAATCCAGAACATAGTAAGAAGAACAATTGTTTCATGCAAGCCGGACCGCACTCTACAATATGCGGTCCAGAGGTACAAAGCATCCATCATAAAGATAGATGCAAATAGGTGGTCCATCTAAAAACAATTGTAACTAACGGTTCAAACGTTTTCTTAATATAAGTATTATTTTTAGTTTCCAAATTTTATTTATTTATTCATATTCATGATCTCTATGTTAAAAATTATATATTCTCTAAAAATTAGGACCAAAATATATTAAAAAATATATTTATTGCTAATAGCATTTCTACAATATGTGGGCTGGCAGCATGCTCACCGCATCCTAGTAAGAAACTGAAAATATTTTGTCAAGAAGGTGCATCTCTGGAGAAATTTGCATACAACAATCATTTCTGGAAATAATAAGGTGGGTGACCTGCTTTCCAATTTCCGGTAATGTTTAGAACTTTTATAGTATAAAAAAACAGAAAGAATCACAGCCATTATTTCTTTCCAAAATTCAACCAAGAAAGATGTCATCTTAATCAAAACAAATGAAAAAGATGAAAACTTGACTTGAAAAAGGAAAATAAAATTTGTTTACTTCAATGGCCCAAAGAATTCAACTGTCTTGCAATGCAAAATGCAGAAAATCAACAAGAATGCTTGTGATCATCATAGAAGCAGAATTCAACTGTCTTGCAATGCAAAATGCAGAAAATCAACAAGAAAGCTTGTGATCATCATAGAAGCAGAAGAAAGGGATGAAACTCTAACCCGTACATATTGAAGGCAGAAAAGGAAAATAAAGTTTATGTACCTAAGGGATGAATTCAAGTCTCTTGGAGGGCAAATTGCAAATAATTATGTAAAAAGTCCACAATATTCATATACACATTAGCAAAGGAAAAAAATGAAAAAAAAAAAAATTGAAAAAAAAAGAAGAGAAATAAAGGAACGTGGAGGTCACAGATATTTTCGCAAGATTAGGATATCATGAAAGAAACATATAGAGTGATGATGTTAGGAAAGGCTTTAGGATTACATAGTATTCCTATTGAAGTTTGGAAGTGCATGGAGGAGATTGACATATACTGACTGCTCAAGTTTTTCAACAAGGTTTTAGAAACAAAGAAAATGTTAGAAAAATGGACAAAAAGTATTATGGTGTATATTTACAAGAACAAATGAGACAAATAGAATTGGACTATTTGTTAAGGGTTCAAACTTATGTGCCACACTATGAAGTTGTATGATAGAGTTATTGAGCAACAACTGAGGCATGAAACGAGTATTATCAAAAAATCAGTTTGGCTTTATACTAGGGAGGTCAACAGTTGATTCTATTTTATTCTTTAGTCGACTGATTGAGAAATTTAGGGAAAAGGGAAAAGACTACCACATGATCTTTAGGGTATGTTTAGTTCATGCATAAATATTTACACACGTAAAGTATTTACATATGTAAACAGTTTGCTGCAAAATATTTGCATATACATTCTTTTTACCATGTTTGGTAGCATATTTTAAAAGCACTTTGTAATCAGTTTCCTACGTTTGGTAGGCGCTTGCTTGAT
>NW_006499452.1:672081-693846 GCF_000471905.2 Amborella trichopoda
AGGATTTCAAGAAAGCATGCGATAGGGTACTAAGAGATTTAATTTAGTGGGTGTTAGAAAAGAAAAGAGTCTTCAGAAGCTATATTGACATAGTGAGAGATTTATACGAGGGAGCACTAACTAGTGTGAGGACAACTAGTAAAGTGACAAGTGAGTTTTTAGTGATAATAGGCCTACATCATGGCCTACATCAAGGGTTAGTGATGAGTCTATATCTCTTTGTTTTGGGTATGGACGAGTTTATTAGGCAACTAAGAGATGAGTTACCATGGTGTATCTTTTTTGTGAATGGCATAGTTTTGATTGCTGAGACTAGAGTTGGTGCCATGCAAAGTTAGATATTTTGAGCGATGATCTAAGATCTAAAGTTTTTAAAATTAGCCAAACTAAAATAGAATATATGGATTGCAAGTTTAATAATAATATGAGGAAGTAGTTAGGATTGATGGTTACAAAATACCTAAAAAAAATTGTTTTTGATATCTTGGATCAACAATCTAAGAGGATGGAGAGATTAAAGAACATGTTGTACATACAATTAGAGTTGAGTGGCCAAAGTAGAGATGTACATCCAGAGTTTTATGTGATCGAAGCATACTAATGAAACGGAAGGGAAAGTTTTATAGGACAACTATAAAAAAGCGTCATGCTTTATAGGACAGAATGTCGGACGGTCGAGAAATAACATACGTATAGGATAAGTGTAGTAAAATGAGAATGTTGAGATAGATGAGTAGCAAAAAAATAAAAGATAGACTTCGGAATAAATACATTCGAGGGAACAAATGTGGGGCTTTAATGATGATAAGATGACAAATTACTTATGTGGGATGGCAATGTACAGGGAAGGCCTAATGTAGCACGGGTTAGGAGGTGCAATTTTATTCAATTACAAAGTTCTAAAAGGACAAGGGGAATGCCAAAAAGGACATAGATAGAAATAGTGCAAAAAGTATGGTAACTTATCGTATACTACTGGTGTGACTCCTGATATAGTAGATTGGTGAACCAAGATTTGTGTATCGGACCACAAATAGTTGGGATAAGACTTGGATGATGATGATGATGATGATTCACTTAAGTACAAGGAAGAGAAATATACCTTCTCAAGATATGGTCGAGCATCTTTGAAATCAATAACCACAAGGACTACAGCAGCACTGATAGCAGTCCATGACATGTTCGTACCCATTACCAATGCCACGAGCATCCCAATCGTCACAAGATAAACACAAGCCTTCCAAATGACCTTCTTCCTTCTATCTCGAAAACCTTCCATCTCATCAGAAGTGGAATAATCTGAGCACATTTCTCTCAAGCCATTAATCACACTCGAGGGCCAAGAAGACATTTTTGACAAACCTTTATCTTCTCTTTGAATACGCCCCACTTGATCCATGGTTTCAGACTCAACTATACTCCGAATTTCGTATATATTATCAGTCTCACTAGCAATCATTCTACTAGTCATGCTCTCAGGATCACTAACACCCATTTGATCCCTCAAATTTTCAGCCATACCCAATTCAGTATTAAGAGAGGGACCCTCCAACAGCCTATCAAAATCTTGAGAAGTTGAAGATGTTATATGTGACACGGTAGCTGGTGAAAATCGATGATACTTCACTTCTTCCTCAGTTATAACTTCTGAAATTGTTCCTTCTTCATCCATTTCGATTGATAAAATCTTCCAAAACATAACCAAAAGAATGAGGCTATTAACAACAATTCCAATGAGCATGGCAGGGATTATCCCTTTAAAGAAATCACCAAAAGATATGCTGCTCTGAACCGCTATGACCAAGTTTTGAGGGTTCCCAATGGCAGTTGTTGATGACCCAATATTTGCACTAGAGGCCAATGCAAGGAGATATGGTTGAGGGGGTAGATTATTTTGTCGGGCTATCTTCAATACAAATTCAGTTAAAACTACACAGCATGTGTCATTGGTGAACAAGGCACTGAATATAGTAGAAACCAAACAAATTCTAAGGAGAAGGTCTCTACCTCCTTTACTCTTCCAAGAAAGCAATTTCCCCAAGTATTTCAACATGTCGGCCCTCTCGAGATATATACTAAGTACCATTGTTCCAAAGAGAAAACCAAGGATTGGGAGATCAATAGCTGAATACGCCTCGGCTGGTGTTATAACTCCAAAAACAACCATTAGCATGGCTCCTAAGAGGGACCCAGCTGTCCGACCGATAGGAAGAAAGGGAACAGCAGGGAAAACTTCAAGGACCCAAAACACAGAAAAGGCTATTGTACCCAAAACAACTTTTACAAGGTTTGCTAGGACCATTTCTAAAGCAAATTAATGGTGGAGCCTTTGAAACTCTTCTACACCTTTACAAACCCAGATATAGAAACAAAAATACCCAAAGGAAGTTTATCGCATTTGCATCTGATGAGAGAGCAGGAAAGGCAAATTACAGAAATTAAAGGCTACTAAGGCTCAAATGCAAGTAATTTGAATTAGAGTGGAGATCATGAAGCAGAATATAATGGAACTACAAGATGTGAAAGCCTCGCTCAATGTTTTTCCTCCCAGGCAATGAACAAAATAGCAAATTCCAGAAATCTAAACTCGATAGTTTCTATCAAAATGAAACAGAAAAATTCAAGAAGTTCTGAACTCAATGACACAGAAACCCAAGCTTTCCCCTGTCAAATTGGATAGAGAGCAATGCATCGATGAAGTACTTGATAACAAGAACGCAAAACCAACTTGTTCTACGAAATTGAAGAATGGAAGCCGTAATCTTATGAAACACAAAACCTAAAAAATCCAACGTTCTTTTCGACTTCTAAGATTGATGTGGACAAAGAATCGTGTTTTGAAACTAAGAACCCAAAATGCAGTCTGTTTTATCAAAATCTTAGAAAAGTATAAGAAACTAAAAAGCATGTATCTCAACTCTTATGCATTCACGACAGAGACAAGACACGGCATAACGCCTTAAAACTGGAAAAATAATGTCTTTTGGGATCACCTTTAACTGCCCAAAACCCAAAAAAATTCAAAGATCCAATTCTATTTTGGATAAAATTGGATAAACCTAACTACCCCAAATCCACAAGAGATTCAAAAGACCTAATTCTATCTTTCTTTGTGAGGAGACAGAAACCTTTATAGAGAGAGCGAGAGAGGAAAAGAATCTGCTACGCTATGGTGCAGACATGAAATATTTGAATCTCCATATTTCAAGGTGAAATATCTTTTTCGCTCTGATTGAAAGATTTGGCATTTCTTTATATTCTTTGTTCTTATGTGTGATGTGACATCTCCATATGTACTATATTCTTATGTGTACCAGTAGAATTTGTTGCATTGCAAGAAGAGAGGAAACACGAATCAGGTGAATATAATTGATGTGTAATGATCAGGAGAGTACGTTACATGGAAAACATATTCACTGTCCTATCTAATGACAAGTGTAAGAGCAATTATTTAATGCAACGGTTGTGTTATAGTATTATGCAACAACACTTCTAAAATTCTATGTTTGTGGTATTTGTATGACCCAAAATTTTGCACACACACTCTCTTCATCCCAAAAATCAATTCCCCGCCCCCAAAAAAAAAGGTTCAATTTGAACCCTAGATATGGTCAAAATAGGTCCCCTCCAAAAACGAATCTAGACCACTCACAAAGACATGAGTGGAACTAGTGAAAAAAGATATATGAACTTATAGCCTCACTAAGGGTATGACCATTAATAAAGCATAATAGTAGACTAGGATTCATATTGCTAACCCCAATTAGTTGAGAAAAGAATCCCACAACCCATCCCCCCACACCCAACGAACACTATTTTCTAAGGCTTCTCAAAGTGGAGTAAACTTAGGGATGATCAGGCCACTCATTCGGTACCGTTTTCCCCATCCGGAGCTTCCTTCTTCAACCCCTTCAAAGACATTCATTTTCTCGATAATTTTTTCCTTTCTAACTTTATGGTACATTTCATCATTTTAATGTTCAGCAAATAATATTATGTGCTTCCCATTTTATAACAAATTTGGGCCTACACGAAGATTCTATAACTTTCATGCATTAGGAAGGGAAATCAATGTGAGATTGTAAAGGATCATCATCTCTCATGGACCATAGTAGAAAGCTGGTTTTGTGATCTATCTCTCTCTCTCTCTCTGTATTTAATGGTTGGTGGAAAATCATATCATGTGGGTTGCGGAATTGCCTATTTATAGTAAAGTATGCTATGTTGTTTATCTTTTGATTGAATATTAAAGGAAATTAGGCCTTAGCTATGTAAGACCAAGTCCTTCAATTAGAGGTCCCACTTATGGAGGACTCCCTTTTAAGTAAAGGTAATCAGTGAAGTAGAAGTAAATACTGAAATGATGAGGACAAAAAATTGCTTTCATATCGAGAGCTTGTCAAGAAGTCAAAACGAGTCAAGCAACTCGAATGAGTAATGTAGTGATACTAATCTACTTTTGAAAGTCTGTCACCCATTATTTAGAAACATTTGGAACTGTGAAAAGAACCTGGTTGGCCTAAAACCTAGCTAACTTATCAAATAAGAAAACAAGAAAAAGGTCAGGAAAACGTCTAGAAAATCTCATTTTATTGGTAGAGTTTAAAAATATTATTTCATATTTCATATTTTACGCTTAGGTCGTGTTATTTAAGGATATATAGGTATTTCAGTTTTGTATTTTTATAAAAATTGGATTAAGTTTAAATTTGGTATTTACATACTTTTCATAACCACACACGTCAAACAAATACAAAATACCCTTGAATCTTGTGTGATATTTTAGTCATTTTTATTGAATTATTGTTTTTTATATTGTCGACAGATGTTCTTTGCTTCTAATTATGCTGACAAAATATGTCAAGACGGGGACAAAGAAATTCCCTCTAAATAGCGCAATGCAATGTTCGCAAGAACGGGCAGTCCGGTCAAGTCTGGGATCTTAAATAAATAAATTTTAAAAATATTTAAAATAAAAAATTACTTTGTAATATGTTTTGTATGTTCTCTATCATTTTGGTAAAGATTGAAGAAGTGTTTTGCTCATAAATACTTATTTTTACATTTTTTTTTTTCTTCTTTATTGGATAATTTCTAAAATATCCATGATCACAAATTATTATTTTTTAAGTCTATTCCTTCACTACTTTGTTAATTTTATTTAGATGTGATTTATTTAATTTTACTGTAAATATATTTTTCATATCTTTTGAAATTTTTTTATTTTCTTATAACACTCTTTAACCTCACCAAAACCTACCCAACTCAGGATTACCGAGACCAATCTGGGTTGCTCTGCCAGGCCTGCTTCAACGCTTGGTACCATGCCTGAGTCATGGGTTTCCTGCACTGGTGTAACGCAAGTCTCAAGGAAATCAAGTCAGGCTTTACAACAAAGACTGGGGGACGGTTGTCACGCTTAAACAGAGAGAGATTAAAGAGAAAGTATATAATGAGACAATTTACCTTTGGCACAAGGTAGTCATAATTAATCTTGACTATGAGATGCGAAATTGGGTGGCTGCATTTATTTTATTGACCAAACTCAAAGTTCAAAATAAACTTTCTCGAATTTTAGGACCAGCTCTTTTTTAGTCTTTTTAAAAGAAGTTAGTAACATCCGAATATTTTTTGTTTTATTTTACTTTTTTAAATTTTTTAAGTCCATGGATTGGTCCGATGTTGGCAATATTAGACCGGCCGGCACTTCTACTTTTTAAAAGTATGAAATTTCTAAATAAAAAAAAAAAAAGCACATAATGTAACGAAGGCCCCGATGTACCCCGAAAAATTTCGAAATTTTGCAAAATTTTGTGAAAGTCTAAAAGCTTAAGTAGACTCGCCATTTTGGAAAAGAGAGTGCCCCATGGGATCGAGGAACCGATGAAAAAATTTCAAACAAATAATTTATGATCCAGCGGACCATATGGAACACAATTTGATACTAGTGGAAGAAATAGTTGGTAGTAGCGCGGTCCGACTTTTTTTAAAAAACAATTTCAGTACAATTCTCCGACATTATTATGAACGGTTGGGTGGACTGGTTTGTACAATTCAAAAAATTTAAAAATAAAATAATAAGTATTCTAATGTTTTCGACATCATATCGAGAGGTAAAATTCAAAATAAATAAATAAAACGGCCAAATACTATTTGTATAAAATATCAATCCACAATTACTCTATTAAGATATAGTACAAACCTGATTTTTCCAAAATTGATTCCACCAATTGGGCTCAAAACAAAGAAAAGGATTTCTAGTGGAAAAAATTTTCTTACAAAGATTTGAACTCCAACGGTGAAAATGGGCAATCTCTCTCAAAACCGGCGTATGAAAAATCGAACCGGAATGGTTAATCGGACATGAGGCCGGAAGCGTTAAATTGGCCTAACAAGTAAACTGGCGACTTCAATTGGCCCAATAGGGCAAATCCATGACGGTCAAAAACTACTAAAAAAAAAAAAGGTGCGGTTTGTATAGAACTTGGGCTCTAAACAATCAAATTAGAGCCTACCTTCAAATAATGTCGAGAAATGTGGTTTTAATATGGGAAACCTTTGTGATAACCTTAAAATATATTTTTATATTTATTTATAAAGTATAAAGCTTGAAAAATGCTGTGGATCGACAGATCTATGAAAACTTGAAAATCTCGAAAATTGACAATTCAAAAATACGTTATAAAAACGTACTATTTCCAAAAACATGAAATCCATTTTTTTCCTCATGACCATTCATCTTGATGTTAAGATGATCACTTTGAAGATATTTGGGCATCAAAACAACCTCTTCTAATGAAATTTTTGAGGTAGGCTCTAATTTGATTATTTAGAGCCTTGACTCTACATAAACTTTTCACTAAAAAAATAGAAACGAAATACAAAAAAATCTAATAAAACATGAAAAATATATTAAAGCATGATTAAACATAGCACATCCAAATAAAGTTAAAAATTAATGAAAACATAGATTTTAAATAATCGATTTGTGCCAGGGGTATTTTTGAAATGTTTAAAAATAAGAAATGTAAAAAATTATTATTGGCCAAAACAATTTCCAATCATTTCCAAAATGATGAAAATCATTAAAAAATGCATTACAAACAAAATCCCTTAATTGTTTTGGATTTTAAATAATTTTTTTTATTTTTTTAAAAATACCTGGCCAGTTCACCAAAATTTTAGTCTAAAATTTTGAGAACCATTTAAAAATTACTAGATGATTATTTTTAAAAGTAAAAATTTGAATTTTGAGTCTTATGATGCTGAGATCTAGTCTTTTAAATTTTGGACAGTCTTTATTCAATCTTGAGGTATTAATTATTTACTAGTGCATAGAGAGTTTATTTCGTAAAGTGTTTAAGAGATTATTCTATGGATGGTAGAAATTACATCTCCAAAATTTGAAATCTGAAAAGTAGTATCCCTATCAATTGTCATGTACTTTGCCTGAGGGAGTAAATAGATGCACATTGAGATTTCGAAAAATTCAAACCCCATTTCTTTTTGGGTCTACGACACATACACTGAGACAACTGCGTATGTATGGTAGAGTATTTGAAGCGCTCAAGCTCTTAACCCTACCTTTGAAAACAGTTCTCTCCCTCCCAATCAACAAATGCTCAAGTTGAGAAAAATACATTGGCTAAGTTCGTTTCATAAGAGGATGCACCATTTTCTCATAGGAAAGGTTTCAATGCTTCCTTTATAGCATAGAAGCTCTATCTTCGTCTTATCATCCAGCCGTTCAATTTTGATAAAGAGAGCCACTTATCTTTATATCCGATGTCTCAAAGTATTTTATTTTTAATTTTTTTATAAAATATAATGGGGTGCACCTATAAAAAATATTAAAAATAATTTTTCTATAAAATATAATGATCAAAATACCCCTTGAAATTTTCAGGGGTATTTTGGTCATTTTATTTATTGAAAATATTTTTTATATTTTTTTCTAGTGCGAGTTTAATAGAGGAATGGACATCCAAATTTTGGTGTCAAAATAGTTTATAGAAAAATAAATTAAAAATAAAATAGTGTAGAGACGTGACATTTTGATTGGGGCAATCTTAGCCCTCCATTCAGAATGGACGGTTGGATAAGGAGGAGGATAGAACTTCTATGCTGTAGGGTAAGCATAGAAAGCTTGCCTTTTTCTGATTATGTGAGTGAGTGTTTGCAAACTCGGCCGGTCCAACTCAGAACTAGCCGGTCTAGTGTTCCTTTTAGATATCAAAAATTTCGCTTAGCTGCCTTCTACTAAGTTTGATTGGGAGCATCTATGTGTCGGCTTAGGGAGCCAAATCCATACAATATGTCCTAAACTTCCCACCAAGCTCTTGAGATAAGTAGATACCATTATAGAATTATCAGACTTCCATTCAACATGCATTCTATTGGAGTAGTTACCGAATTGTAAATTTCCATTTTAAAATTTTTGAGATACTTGGACAAATAAAAATTCTTTCATCACATTGTTTAACTTTAATTTCAAGAAAGTAATTCGTAAGTCCAATATCAGTAATTTCAAATTCACTGATTATGCACTATTTAAAATCATCAATCATGCTAAGGTTTTTTCAATGATAATTAAATCATCAACATATAAGTATATTATCAATATATCACCATCGCCATTCACATTCAAATATAAAGCATGATCATAAGGACACTTAGAAAGACTATTTTCTTTATAAGCATGATAATTATTTATCGATTCTTGTATTTCAAGCTCTAGGAGCTTATTTTAAACCATAAAGTGTCTTTTTCAATTTAAAAACTTTATATTCATTCCCCTAAATAATATAACCCGGTGGTTGTTTAGTGTAAACTTCCTCTTCAACATAACTATCTAAAAATGCAGATTTGATTTCCATTTTTTGTAGGCAGTCAAAGCAATGGTATCTAATCAAACAACACCGGAAAATAACTCTTGATAATCGATTCCAATTGTTGCTTATAACCTTTGGCCAACATTCTTGCTTTATATCTTTCAATCTCGCACTTTTTAGTTCTTCTTTGCCTTGAAAACCCACTTTACTCCGACTTTATCCTTGCAGAAGAGATGTGAGCTCCCGGGTGTCATTCTTCTTGATTGTTGTCATTTCTTCATCCATAGTTGTTCTCCATCTTTTTGTCTTGCTTCATTGAAGCCTATAGGTTCACAATCAATAATGAAACAAAACAAAGTATGTTGATCGTAAGTTTTCTCTGTAGGAGCCTAAACATCATTCAAGGTTCTTCTCTTGAGTGGCATTTCCATCATTCCCCAAGGAAGAGTTTGATGGACTTGACTCATGATATGGGGACAAGGGAGGAATATTTTGATGTAGTATCTCTTCTTCAATTCTTTACCTCCTCCTAACTCAATTGCCAAGTCATTTCTTTTTTCTCTGTCATTCCAATCCCATGAGGCTTCTTCATTGAACATGACATCTCTACTAAACATCAATTTCTGCTTGTTTTGATTTTTCATCATAGCCAATAAAAATATATTTTTGACTTTTATACTCTAATTTAGTTCTCATTTTGATTTGGGACACGAAAATACGCAATGCACCCAAATAACCTTAAATGTGCTACACTAGGCTTATGCCCGGTCCAACTAGGAAACCTATTCAAAATATAGACAGCACAAGAGACCGTCTCTGCCCAAATTCATTTGACATTTTTTTGTATTTCAACATTTTTCATGCCCATATCTAGAATTGTCTGATTTTTTTTCTTTCAGCTATCCCATTTTGTTGGGGTGAATATGGCGTTGTAAATTGATGAAGAATGCTATGATTTTTGCAAAAATCATCAAATGCCTTTGAAAAAGCCTCACCAGCACGATCTGCTCTCAAAACTTTAATGAAATACCCACTTTATTTTTCCACAAAAGCCTTGAAATTCTTAAAGACTTCAAAACATTGTGATTTTTCTTTAAAAAATAAACCTAAGTTTTTCAACTGAAATCATCGATGAAGATAAAGAAATATTCATGTTGCCCATAAGAAATTAGGTTGCATGGCCCACATACATTCGTATGAATTAGTTCAAGGGGTTTTAATGCTCTATGTAAAACACCACTTGACAAGCTTTTCATGGTGATGCTTTCCGAGCACATATCCGTCACAAAGTTCTTCTAGATGATCGATTAATGGCAGCCCTTTCACTATGTTTTGGTTATACAATAATTTCAGTCCATTACAATAGAGGTGCCCAAATCTCAAGTGCTTAGCCATGGCTTTTCCTTTGAAGATACATTTAGACATTACAAAATATCGGTTATATAAACAATTCTATTTTTTGACATGCCAACCCAGCATAGGAAAAATCGGGGCAGTTAGAATTCTAACCGGTAAAGATTAGAATTTTTCGTGGCCATCAATACTCATTTTTCCATCTTTATTGGAAAATTTCAAAAATATTTCTGGGCACAAATAGATTTTTTGAAATCTATTTTTTCACTAATTTTCAACTACATTTGGACATTCTTTATTTAATTGTACTTTAAATATACTTTTTATATTTTTCATTTTTTAATAGTTTTTTTACCACCCAGGACTTGCCCCGTCAGGCCAGTTGAACCGCTTCAACCCCATGTCCGATGAACCGTTCCGATTTAGTTTTTCCTACACTGTTGTCAATCCTAGCAATCAAGTTTTCATTTCTATCATTTTATGATGATGGCTAAATTCTTTACGTGAACATACAACCGATTTTCAACGGCTGCCCCAAACTAACAATGTTGTTTTTTACGTTTGGCATATATTAGACATTAGAAATATATTCATGCTTTACATTCTTCAGTAGAATTAAAATTGCACCTTTTCCTTTGACCAAAAATTTTGAGAAGTCACTAAATGTTGCATGACCATTCAATTGATTCATCCAATTCTATTAATATATTTTTGGGAAAATATCTCCATCCCCCATTTTTAAGTTTAATATCTCAATAGACCCAAAGTTTCAAAACATATCTTTGGTCATAAAAATTCTAAGTTTTGTATCTTCTAACCCCTTAAGCTGACTTTATACCTTTTAAAACTAATTTTTTGCCCTAAATAAATATAATAAAGACATATCTTTTCTAAACACCATCCTTTCTCTCTCTTCACGTGATTTTCTCCTAAATTTCTCTTTCCATGACTTTTCCCAAACCCCCTCTCTCTCTCCATGGTTTATTTTTCTTTATATAATTGCTTGATTTCTATGGATTGGTTGGATATTATTTGTATGGATGATTAAATGTATGTAGATTGTGCATGTTTAAGAGATCCTAAATGAGAAAGAGGGTTTTTGGAAACGCGAGGTAGAGAGAGAGAGAGAGAGACTTAGAGAGAGAAAGTGGGGGAAAATACAAAGAGAGAGAGAAAGGGTTTGGAAGAATCTCAAGGAAAAGAGAAAAAGAGAAAAATTTGGGAGAATATATCAGATAAAGAGATGAATGGTTTAGTATGAGCATGTCGTTTATATTTTTTAGGACTAAAAAAATAGTTAAAATGAGGTAGGGTTAGTAAGGGAGTTAAGAGATATATTTTAAATCTTTAGGTCTATTAAGATATGAAAACAAAAAATAAAGGGCATGGATCCCTCATATGTGGTTGCTTGCTCCACTATCAAGAAACCATGAGTTTGTATTTTTATTTTCTCATTCTTTACATACTAATATGAGAGTTGGCTCTATTTCTTCCCTTGATTCTTCTGCAAAATTCACCTGTTCTCCACTTTCATGTGAGTTGTTTTATTAACACTCAAAACTATAATGCCCAAATTTCTTACCATTAAAGCATTGAAGCGAAGATTTATCGTACCTTGTACGATTGAATGGTGGACTAAAATTGCTACCACCCCACCCCACCTCACCTCACCTCTTATAGATTGCATCATTACTCCTCTTCCGTATTGAAATTGCCAAAACCGGGTTTACCTCTTCCTCCAAGTCCTCTTTGGCCTCTTCCTTCTTTTAGTCTCCAAAGGAGGATTAGGTTTCTTAGCTATGAATTGTTCATGATATGAAACCACATATTTGCATGTCATGCATAGTATGGTCAAATTCGGCAGCCATGTTTTGCGTATAAGTTTAATGTAATGGTAATACCAATATATGAAAAATATTAGTTAGCGTTGGAAGAAGGTTTTTTAAGACTATTGTAAATGATGCAGGGAGACATTGTTGCATTCAGATCAAGGCATTGCTAAAGGTTGTAGAGAAGGGATACGATGAACTTAAAACCCTAGAGCACGAACCTACACTAATAAATGACCAAAAGAATGCCCTAAAGGAGTCAAGGAGGTTAAACGGAAGAGCCCTCTTCCTAATTTATCAAGGCATCGTTGAAGGCACCTTCGAAAAGGTTTCCTCAGCCACCTCCGCCTCCGCCAAGCAAGTATGGGAGATCTTTCAAACAATTTTTATGGAGAAGATGAGGTGAAGAAACTTTTTTACTCCAAATTTTTCAACCCCCAGTTTGAGACGCTGCACATGAATGAATCAGGATCAATTTTCAATTACTTTTCAAGAGTTTTGGTTGTAGTAAACCAATTAAAAAGAAATGGTGAGATTCTAGATGATCAAAGTGTCATGGAGAAAGTATTGAGATCTCTTACCCCCAAATTTTCATGAGAGCATATGCTTATAGAAGCCCTAGTAAGAACTATATAATTTTTTATCCGGGTACTATGATGTATTAAAAGAGGAAGTTATCCAAGTACAATTACGCACTGAAAGAGGAACATTGACTGAAAAAGATAAAAACTGTGGAATTCATCCAGCGCATTTGGGGGAAGGGCACTGAAAATAAGTTAAATTGTTAAAAGGAATAGAGACATCAAAGATTTTTAAGCATAGAGAAGCGAAGACAAGCTTATAATTAGTTAGTAGAGAATTTTCAGCCTACTTGTAAACTCATATGGTACAATAATATTGTAGCATTGACCACATAACGTTTATAACAATTAGACTGCTAGGGATGCATAAAACCCGAGGACACTTTTCTCATATTATACACTGTATGGACAAAAAAAAATGGAGGGTTCTAATTTATGTAAAATCATTTACAAAACTTCAAAAAGCATAAAAAGTAAGAAGACAATGCAAGAGATCCGAATGCAACTAGTCACTTCAAACCACAATGCCAAAGTTCAGCTCGCAAAATTGCCTGATCTAACCGCTAACCTACCTGTTAGATCGAAACCGGCCATTTGGACAGTTAGGGTGATCAACCGGTATTTTAAAAAAAAAAAATTAAAAAAAATATATATAAATTCTCAAAAATAAAGAATTTGATTTGTAATGCATTTTTAAATATTCTTTATATTATGGTAAAGATTAAAAATTGTCTTGGTCATTAATACTCACTTTTATCTTTTTCTATCTTTTTTAAAAAATTTAAAAATAGCCCTTCAAAAATATAAAAAGGGTTAAAATCTATTTTTTTATTAATTTTAAACTTCATTTGAATGTGTTTTGTTTTAATCATTCTTTATATAGTTTTCATATTTTAGAAGTTTTTTTCTGTATTTTTTTCAACACTTTTTTTTACCGCCCGTCACTTGCCCAGTTTGAGTGGTTAAATCGGTTGGTTTACGGATTAGACCGGTTAAACTGCTTCCAGGCCCATGTCCGGTTAATCGTTCCGGTTCGATTTTGCAAACACTGTTCATCACAACTCACGCCGCATGTAAGCAAGCGGTCAGAACTGTCTCACTAGAAAATAAGGGAATATAAAAGAATGACCTTCATTTTTTATCTTTTGAGAGATAACATAAGAATAACTTTCATTCTTTCTCTAAGAAATATACAATTACGACTAGGGGTGGCAATGGGCCACGCAGCCCGCCTAGGCCCAAAAAAGCTCAGGCCCGACACCTCTAACGATAAATTGAATACGAAACCTTTATAGAGAGAAAATATTAATAAATATATTAATGAGAATACTTAAAAAAATCTATAAATTAATTTTCAAGAAAAGAAAAACAAAGTGTAGGCAGGACTCCAGATCTTTACAAACACATGTGGCATTAGAGATTATACAAATACAGAAAAGAAAAAAAAAATTGAGTTTACGAGATTCTTTTTTAGGAGAGAAGTGTTTGGATAAATGCGGGAATAGAACGAGAGGTGTTTGGATAAACACGAGAGGAAAAAAGGAGTTTGGGGTACATAAATGAAGAGAGAAGTGATTGGGTTTAGAAAGAGCATGTCTTTCTCACGTTTGTTTAGGTTAAAAAATAAATTTTAAGTGACCAAGGGGTTGAAAGATATTTTTTGAAACTTTGGGTTTATTAAGAAATAAAATCAAAAAATAAAGAATATGAAAATATTTTCCCAAAAAACAATACGTGTAAATTTCAAACATTTTTTACAATTTTTTTGGTATTTTTTTTGGACTTTTTGTGTTTTTAAATATTTTTTACCAAAAGCATTTTTCAGAAAAAATCAGGACTAATCGACCGATCTAGTCAGAATCGGTCGGACTAATCGGATTGGGCCACAACCGACTAGTCGGCCCGATCCGTTGTTTTGAACAACTCTGCGTTCTCGATCTTCACAATTTATTTGTATGCTATGTGATATAGTTATGGTACATGTGTAAGTTTGATATAACTATGATGATTAAATGGTAAATGACACAGAAGAAGTAACTGCAGAAGGAGTTTTAAGAAAGAACTGTTTTGTAAGGAAACAAACTAACAATTCGTGCGCCTAGTGATCTAGGTTATATGAGCTTCGGGTGAGGGTATATAGAGGACTTTCTCGGTTGTTAAAAGATATTTCTGTAGTGATGATTTTGGCATTAGCTTAAAAAGTCAGTTGCTCTATCCATTTTGCCTTTTTTTCGTTTTAAGGTAAGTAGGGAGAGCGCCTTTTATTTATTTATTTATTTATTTATTTATTTATTTATTTATTTATTTTGAGCGAGTGGGGAGAGAGCGCTTACCCTTTGTAAGAGGTGAGCCTAGAACGTAGCGCTGTAAATCATCAAGCGCCCGCTATTTAGTAGTAGGCACATCCCATCCCCGTCACAAGGTCCAAATGCTCAAATTGAGCTAGATTTGGCAAACGAACATGACAAATGCTCAAACTATTGAGAGAAACACCAGATCCCCAGTACATTGGCTAAGTTCATTTTACAAGAGCCTAATACTTTTCCCTAATAGGACTCACATCTATGTGAGTAGCCATCTTTAGCATCAAAACCCCACAAAATAAATACTTATTTTGGTTTATATGGAAATCAACCAGAAAGCCCAGTGCTCGCAAGATCAGCATTTTCTTCTATATAGGAAAAAGTTGTTGCATCAAATGCAAAATTCATTCAGAATGAGCTCAAATAAATCCACCAACTTTCCTCAAGCCAGTATAAACATATCCAACATGCTGTCCCACAAAGAAAACAAAGGAGCTCTGGGAATCCATAACTTGAACGCAAAAAATAGGAGTTAGCTGTCTGTTCGTCGCAGTTATGAGCCTTCGCGATCTTCGATACCGGTCGCTGCGTTTTGTAGCTCTAGGAAAAGATAGCTGAGCTCCCAAACTCTATAGAATGACAGTAGCTTAGATCAGCCCATACTTCCTTTGTAGTAGCCTGGCTCCACTACCTTTTCTTAGTTAGGGTCCACTACCCCGCTACCATTTTACCTGCGGAAAGAACTCCATAGACTAACTAGAACCCATCACTTGGGAGGCATCGTCCCCTACTTCAGGCCTAGGTTTTGCAACTTCTACAAATATCAGCCTTCCACCAAGGAACTGTTGCCAATCCATGAAAAAACAAATGTACATAAGCATTTTAGAACGGGAAAATAGCAGCATCTATGATTAGACTTTCAATGAGCCTAAACGCAGACCCCAAAATCTTCACAAAAAATTCCATTGCTAAGTCATCTTATAGGGCGGCATTTCTATCCTATACTTGTCAAACACTAGGGACAAACACTAACACAACGATAGTAAATGGCAGCAAAATAATAAACACTACAATGCTGCAAAGTTACATTTGAAAATATTCACAAGAATACATGCTCATCGAGGTCCAAGAATCATATAAATTCATAAATTCTTATCCGAGTACTGTGATGTAATGAAAGAGGAAGTTATCTGAGTACAATTATAATTATGTATTGAAAGAGGAATCTGGACAAAAAAAAAGGGATAGAAATTGGGAATTCATCTAGAACATTTGGGGGAAGGTTACTAAAAATATGTTAAATTGAAATCAATGATTTTTAAGCCTAGAAGCGAGGACAAGCTTATAAATAGAAAAACATTTGCTTGTAAACTCATATAGTACAGTAATGTAGCTAAAGTGCAATCTACTCACTTTTCAGGGTCGGGAATTTCTGTCATTTGAAAATTGAGGTTACTTTCTTCTTCTTTTTTCTATTTAAATTAATACTACTAACTTGGACAGAGTAATCCAAATCATAAAAGTTGATATAAGTTGATATAGGGCCAGCAATGGGTCCGGTGGACTGGCCTGGTCGGGCCCTGAAAAAGTACAGCCAGAACCCGAGGGCAGGGTCAAGGCCAAGGCCAGGGCGGGGACCCATATTTTTCTTTGCAGTTTTAGCTATTTCTTTTTTTTAATTAGGCATGGCCTGGCCTGGATAGGGCCAAGATCCTGGTCAAGGTGTTGGGCTAGGGATGACCTCTAGGGATCAAGGCTGCAATGGTTAGGCCGGTTGCTAGGGCAAAGTTTATATGGATCCCATAACAATCCATAATCCATCATCCATCAACTAAAGTAAGAGAATACCCTGCCATCCATGGCCTTCATGGCTTTTTGTGCTTCTATTTCAGATTGATATCGAATAAAACCATATCCTTTAGGCCTCAGAGTCGCTTTGTCGATCACAAGTCTGGCTGTACCATTATCACATATGAAAAATGTTAGAACAACGTTTTTTTCCTCTTTTTTATATGAGAAAAAATAAGTAGCCAGCTGTAAATAACAAGCGATTTACTATCATCTAGTGTGTTTCTTTTTTATTTTGCTTTTGGTCGTAACAAGCGTTTGTGTGTGTATTTTGGTTTATATCGGTGAAGGAGAGATAACATGTGAATTTGTGAGTACTTACAAATCTATTATTGATTTTTAACTTTATCAATGGAATAAATCAAAGTCTATAAAAACAGATCGGTGACCAAGATTGACCACCCAACTCACTATGTCGGATCGGTGGATCACGAACCGGATTTGATAATATCTTGCATCGGCCAGTTTCAACCTAAAACAGTTTAAAAAAAACACTATAATCTTTCAAAAATCCAGTTTTTTAGGTTTCTAAAAAAAAATAGTGGGAATTGCATTATGGTTTTTCATTATTGTGCCAAAAATATGCAAATATTGAAAACATACATCACGTTGAATATTTGTTATCTATTAAATTCATTTTATAATCAAAATAAAATTTAAAATGCAACGTGACAATAAAATGAATCTCTCTAACTCAATTTATTTATTTTATTATTATATTGACTTAGAAGCGTTGATTTTTGAAAACTATATGGAACAAATTTAATAGAAAAAAATTGTTAATAAGAGAGAGAGAGAGAGAGAGAGAGAGAGAGTTATAGTTGAATTTTAGGGGAATTATTAATGAAACAAATTTGATGGAGAGAGAAAGAAATGCCAAGGTTGGGGGAGAGGAGAGAGAGAGTCATAAAAAAAAAATAAAGGCTTTAGAGCTCTTGATTTTTAAGACTGATACTTAACCTCATGCCTTTTAAAATTATTATCAATTTAATTTAGCATTTAAGAAATGCCTCACGGGTCTTGTTTTCCTGATTTTCTATTTTTAGGTCTTTAACATGAGGTCCCCTTATCGCATACACGATTATGCATTCCGTCAAAAGCATGGTCAGGACCCTTATTAGCCATTATAAAAGCCCACACGAAATAGGGCATGGTGAAGCACCACAGTATGACGTTTGTTAAGTCAACAAATGGGGGATGACATCAACATTCATTCTCGGTGGGCGACCACTTGACTTTTTTAATCAAAAAAATTAATAAAAACGTGGGATCAAGTTGGGGAATCTGATTCTCCTCAATGAATGATATTGCCCAAACCGTGTTTCATAGAGAGTATCATCCGGATCCCAATATATTGAAAGATCTAAAACGGTGACCACGATTTCCGATCCAAATCGCTAAATTTTTAAACCTTGGAATAGATCATCAAATATTAGCGCACCCTTCCCTACATGGAGTATCTTAACTAGATGATTTTCGTACTAAACCACATTCTTTGATGGTGCATGCAAATTCAAAAACAATCAAAGAATTTCACATACCTTCAATGACTTCTCCGAAAGGTGAAAATGCATCTTTCAAACTCTGCTCAGTGGAATAGAAGGATAATCCTGCCACAATCAATGGACTTGAGCATTATCCCATGCATTATTTTTCAATGATTTAATAAAATCTAGTAGCAGATAAATTTTGTTCAATTTTAACAAAGATGACTTCCACCAGCACAATATGCCACGTCAACATATGACCACAAGATAGCATCATTTGCCATACTGCAAAGGGACATTTGTAACACCAACCACAAAACAGTGTACCTGTATCCTTAACCATTTAAGAGGAACACAAGGAAAAACAAAAACTACAACAGTGTATACTGCTAGGGATGCATAAAACACCAGGACATCTTCCTCAAATTGTACAGTGGATGGACAACAACATAATGGAGGGTCTAATTTATATAAAATCATCTACTGTACTTCAAAAGATATAGAAGTTAGAAGACAATCTAGTAGATCCGAATGGAACTAGCCGCGTCACTCCACAAAACTAACATTCAGCACAGCTCAAGCCACATTTAAACAAGAAGTGGTCAAAACTGTGTCACTAGAGAGTAAGGCAATATGAAAGAATGAAAGTCATTCTGAGCGAGACATAAGAACAGTTTCATTCTTTCTCTAAGAAATATATGGTTAGGACTAGGGGTGGCAGTGGGCTGGACAGCCCAGCCCAGACCTATACAAATAGGGCCCAACACTTCCAGAGATAAATTAAATACGACACCTCTAGAGAGCTGAAACATTAATCAAAATATGAATGGAAATACTTAATTAATTCACCAAATTAATTTTCAAGAAAAGTGGATAAATAGAAAATGAGTAGGCTAGACTCCCTATCTTTACAAGCATGCAGTGCAAAGATTAGAAAAATAAAAAAACTCAAGAACAAAAATTAAAGAAATTTGTGTTAGAGAGATCCATTTTATATCAATGAGTTGCATTTTATATTTCATTTTGCCTACAAAATGAATGTAATAGTAAAAAAAACTCAAACATGAAACATGTTCTCAATATTTGCATATTTTCAATAAATTAATGAAAATCCAGAATGCAATACACTTTTTTTTTTAGAAACTTAAGAAAATAGATTTTTAAGAAAATTTAATAGTTTTTCCAAATTTTTTAAGACCAGAACAGGCTGATGCGGGAGATCCAGACCAGTTTTCCAGACAACCTATCTATCCCGCCTAACTGGCTTTTCAATCACGCTTTAGTTAGTTGAGAAAGAACAACAAGATGTGGCACGAGTAGAGAGGAAGCAAAGAAGATTGACATGATCCCTAATTCATTCTTGAGGGAGGGGCTGCACTCAAAGATTACACATTTATATTCTTTCTAACCCTAATTAATTGAAAGCTAGATATGGATACTAAAAAAATCTTGAAATAACATATTTCTCCTTCACAGTGAACATGAACTACAAATACAAGAATAAGTAATAACAATATACGAAATTACCAATATATCTTTGAACGATTAGGACTAACACACACACACACACACATATATATATATGGGAATGATTTCATGCAGCAGTTTTATAGTAATATAATGAGACAATCTTCAAAAACTATATTAGAATCATTTGTTTGACCCCAATTTTTAAGTATGCATTTTCTTTATTCTAACAAACAATCACAACAACAAAAAAATTGAAAACACACACTAGAAAGTGTTTTTATGGCCCAAATATCATAAGCATCCATTTTGGTGAGATACACAGATCTAGGCCTTAGAAGGATTTTTTCCCTTTCCAGAATTTTTAGATGTCTTTATTATTATTAGATGAACAATGTTGAAAACGAAAAAATAATTTTTAGTTCATAAAAGCCTAAATCTTAAATCTTGCCAAATGGAGAGTCTAGATTCATTGTTGGAGGAAGACTCATTTTAACCACATCTAGTGTGCAATTTAGACTTGATTAAAGTCTAGTATGCATATTGGATTTGATTATAGAGCTTGCATACTGTCAGACCATTTACCTTGGTACAAAGAGGTCACAATCACCCTTAGCTGTCTGATGTCAAATTCAAGAGCTTGAAGTCTATCACAAGGTTCAGAAAATTTTCATTTGAACTTTGAGACTAGTCAATGGCACACCCTCAACTGCCCGATTTCAAATCTAACAGCCAAGGATGACCGCAACCTCCTTATACCAAAAGTCAAGGGTCTATTGTAAGCTATTTATCAAAACACACCTCATATTTCAACTATTTAATATTTACCCTTTTCTACCATTCTAAGTCAAAATCATGTGTATTTTAGATTATCGATTATCCCATACCTATTCTAAGTTTTAACAAAACATTTGCATTTTCAAAGGCTGTTAGGTTTAGATTATCCATATATATATATGGAAAATGATGTTGTGAGCCAGTGGACTCACAAGAAAAAATGAGCCTAACGGCCCAGAATGAATCTGGGCCGATCTGACGATCACAGATGTCCAGTAGTGTTTGAATTTTAATTTTTTTTCTACAAATCCAAATCACTTGAAATTGGAGCATGTGTACATCAAAAATAGGTGAATCTTTGAAAAATATCAAAAAAATATTTTGCATAAAATAAATTAACCAAAATACCCGGAAAAGTTTCGAGGGTATTTTGGTCAATTTGTTTTTGAAGAATTATTTTTTATATATTTTTATTAGGGACGGCTTGATGAGAAGAACACACGCCTAAAATTTCAAGTGATTTGAATTTGTAGAAAATAAAATAAAATTCAAATACTACCAGAAATCTGTGTTTGTCAGATCAGCCCAAATTCAATATGGGTCATTGGGCTTATACTATTCCATGAGCTACTGGGCTCACCCTAGAGAGAGAGAGAGAAATGATCTAATGCAACAGTTGTATCATATTATAATGCAACCACACTTCTAGAAAACCATACTTGTGGTATTTGTACGACCCAAAATTTTGCACACACGCTCTCTTCATCTCAATAATCAATCCCAAAAAAGTAAAAATTCAATTTGAACCTTAGATATGGCCAAAATGAGTCCCCTCCAACAACGAATCCAGACTATTCATTGGTGAATTTCAAGATCTTAACCTTTACAAACTCAAAATCATTTATTTCTTTTTTAACATTGTTCATCTAATAATAATATGTCATCTAAAAAAATTGGAAAAGAAAAAATCCTTCTTAGGCCTAGATCTAAGCATCTTATCAAAATGGACGGTCTATGTTAATTGGGCTAAAAAAATGCATTCTACGTTGAGTTTTCAATTATTAGTTTTTTTGTGATTGTTCATTAGAAAGGAAAGAGTGAATATTTTTAAATTTGGATCAAACAAATGGTCCTAATATTGTTTTTGAAGATTGTTGCATTATGTTACTATACAACAGTTGCATGAAATCACTGTCCCATATATAAATGGGTGCAGTTGGCATACGGATGCATCCGTAACTGTAGAGGTAAGGTTCACCTTCAAATTTTATCATGGTATATAATTTTCA
>NW_006499452.1:694783-727664 GCF_000471905.2 Amborella trichopoda
CTATATATATATATATATATATATATATGGAAGATACTACAAAATGCCCATAAGTGAAAATGAACAGTGATTTCGCCTACCTTCATCATCATCCAAACTTCATCGCACGATCACAGTTGTCCAATAGTGTTTCAATTTTCATTTTTTTCTACGAATCGGATGATCTGAAATTTGAAACGTGTGTTCATCAAAAATAAGCGAATCCAATAAAAATATAAAAAAATAATTCTCAAAATATAAATTGACCATAATACCCCTGAAATTTTACGGGGGCATTTTGGTCAATTTATATTTTGTAAAATATTTTTTTCCTATTTTTATTAGGTGCACCTCACTAAGATGTACACACACTCCAAATTTCATATCATTCCGTTTTATAAAAAAAAAAATGAAAATTGAAACACTACGGGACAATCGTGATCGTGCGATGAACTTTAGACGGTGATGAGCATAAGCGAAATCACTGTTCATTTTCACTACAGGTGTTGGGAGACTTCTCTTTTATATATATATATATATATATAATCTACAATCCACAACCCCTCAAAAATACAAACGTTAATGTCAAAATGGGTTTTGATAGGCGTATTTCTCAAAAAGCCATTACTTTTTGCTTAAAAAGTTATTTTAATAGGTAGCTTCATAATGATGTGAGGGTAAATTTAAAATTTTTAAAAACATACAATAGTATTTTAGAAGTTGGTATTCTGAGTCTTTAATTGTAGAATATCCTTGAGTTTTAGTGAAAATCTTAACTTTACCCATTATGAACATGACAACAGTACCCCATGTCTTTTAACAATATTTACGTAAACACCCTTACTTAATGAGCAAGATACAACAAAAAGTAACTTTTTTGAAAAAAAAAAGCCACATCGGAAATCTATTCATCACAACTAATTCTGACATTAACCTTTGTATTTTCAAAGGTTGTAAATTGTAGATTATCTCATTGAAATATATAGGATAATATAAATCTAACAGCCTTTCAAAATACAAATGTTATATTAAACTTAGAATGGGCTTTCAAATTACAAGTGCTAATATTAGAATGTGCTATGAAGGGTGGGTTTATTCTACATGCTTTTTATGGGAAGCTTGGCCATTAAGTATGGCTATGGATAATTCTCACTAAATGACAAGGTGTACTTGTGCCACCTTTATAAGTACATGATCGAAAATATCACTAAAGGACAAGGGTATTTGTATTAAAACAAATTCCAAGACGCTTCTAAAATGCTATTGTACTTACTGTTCAATTTCAAATGCACCCTCTGGTTAACTTATCTATTAAAATGACTTTTTACCAAACAGCAATATTTTTTGGTAAACACCAATTACAACCATTCTAACATAGGGTGAGTAGGATGCCCCCTATTCTATTTTGAGAATAGTTATATAGAGCCTAGGCTCTAAACAATCAAATTAGAGCCTACTTCAAAACTTTCACTAGAATAGGTTGTTTTGATTCTCAAATATCCTCAAATTGATCATCTCGACATCAAGACGCATGGACATAAGAACAAAATGGATTTCAAGTTTTGGAAAGAGTGCATCTTGTGACACAATTTTCGACCCTCAGTTTTCATAGATCTGCTTGATTTACACTAATTTTTGTTTTATGCTTTAAATTTTATAACTAAAGATGAAAATATAATTTAAGTCTATCACAAAAATTTCCAATATTGGAACTATATTTTTCGATACCATCTAAAGGTAGGCTCTAATTTGATTGTTTAGAGCCTTGGCTCTGTACAAACCGCAGCGTTCTATTTTTACCTTAAATAGGGAGTAAACAACCACAATATCCCCCACCATAGGGAATTTTCTGCCGTAGTGAAGGGTTTGCCTAAGGTGCTCGCTTCAGTTGAGGTGTTAACCTGGTGCCTTAGCTTAGGTAGGCACCTCAAATGAGGTTCCAGCCACCGCCTCAAGCACCTAGGCAACTGCCTAGGTGGGGCGTCCTTGCCCTAGGTGAGGGAACTAGGCAGCCACCTCGCATTTCGGTCTAGGAGCCCAAGGCAGGCTCTCTTTAAATGCAGTATTGCAGAGATATCTATTACATATAACAATCTTCAAATAATCCTTTTGTTATGCAAATCAAGTCATTGATCAGTCTCCGAAGTCTCCCATTTAACATCCAAAATTTCCAAGTCATCTTTTAAACCAATCTTTTAGAACCTTCGAGTCGACTCCAGACTCACCTGAGTCAACTAAAGTTGGCAGCCTGGCAATTCTTGAGGTATTCAAGAGACTTGCATGAATCAGTTTATTTCATACATTTTTTTCGATATACACAGCAATGTCGGCTCAGTATGACTGAGATCAGGAGGCCGGAGAAGCCTAATATGTGCTAACCTACAAAAACTTTGTCTTAAATGCTTCCCTGCCAACATCTCTCTCTGTAACCCACTGTAATCATCTATCTGCACAATAGGGGTATGTTCTTGAATTTAAGATCCTTGTAGAAATAGTTCTGGTTTGAGACAATTAACATCAATCTATTAAAAACATGCCCCACATTCTCACAAAGATTCAACTTCACTAGAATAAAGTCACAAGGGCAATGATGCTTTGTACAGATGCGGAATAGTGCGAGTATTCTAAAGAATACAACCTGCATAAAGGACAGATAAAGGATATGTATAGCAGCAGTCCTTTGCTACCTTGTTAAGTTTTCAATCTCAAAAATCCCAGGTTGGGGCACATATATCAAGCACTGTGAACTTGTCTAAAGGGTATTTTATGGTCTCCTATTGGATACTCTGTAATGTTGATCCTCGATTTTAAGGGGCCTGAATGACTATTCACACCACCTATTCCCGCTTGAAATGGAAATCTGCTACTACGTGGGTATGCACCAGGAGAACAGAGCTTGAGGTATGTAGATGGGCTACCTGATTGTAAGTTGTAACATCAAAAGCTCATGAAGTGATAGACTAGCATTCTCAGATTTGAAAGGAAGATTTCTAGGTATAGTTGCACACAAATGTTTGAAGCGCTATATTTTGTTTCAGCCCTATGCCTTGCCACTGCACTATGTCTCTTACTCTTCATGTGACCAAGTTCCCCTCCATCACTCCACTTTCCGCCTCCATCCCCTTGCCCTCATAGAGCAATACCCAACGTTCTCCCTCATAGAGCAATACCCAACGTTGAATGTTCTATCCATAGGACACCTTGACCAATCACGAGGCGGTAATTCTTGAACTCCTTTTCCAGAGAGGATTTCAAGCATCCAGTGTGCATGTTTAGCACGTACATTCATGCTACTCATAATAATTGTGATATGAAAGATATGACTTTCTGGATGCATATTTACCTGTCCAAGAGTTTTTGGTCATGGCGCAATTAAATTATTTCAGCGACGAACTTGCTACTCTCCTTGAGTAAGTTCAAGGTGTACTTCCTCTAGTAGAGAAACATCCATTGCCTTGACCTGGCAATTCAATCCCAAGAAAGTATACGAGGATCTGGAAGTCCTTAATATTAAAAGCTGGATGAAGATAGTCCTCAGGTGCTTTCATTCCCTTGAGATCATGACCCATGACCATGATTTTGTCAAAAAAATAATGAGTTACACAGACCCTTGACTTTTCCTCCTGTATCGCATCTCAGCACGTGCAAACCGTGTTGGACACGCTATCCATACGTGCCTATAATTTTCCTGATTTTGACATGGCATCTCGACACTTGTTAAGGAATGTCCAATATTAAGACACACGGTATCATAATTTTATAATAATGAAGAATGCGCTTTAGTTCGTGGGACTTCAACCCATGAACACTCGTGCCAATGCTAAAAGTAATATCCACCAAACCGCCAGTTTATATCCCAAACAGCCAGTTTATATTTGGAACATTTAAAAAGTTAACAGTAAAGGCTTGCGGTAAATTTATTGCTGCATCTACTATATATACAAAGTAAATCAATATTTAAATTATATACAATACTCAAGAGATCAGTGCTTTTAATACATGCACATGCATGAATCCATAAATAAGCTTAATATGCATATTTAATATGTGGTTAACTTATTATTATTCAATATATTATTATTATTTATGGCTACATTCAATATATATTTGCTAATAGTTAACTGACATTAATATGGTCCCATATTATTTAATGTGTAGGTCAATATCATAGGTTCTACCAACAGAAATATCAATGATGTTTGACATATTTATAAAGAGAAAGCTTTCTATACGCCAATAGGCATAGGGAATTTATAAGTGCCACTCTCTCCCAGCTATCGAAATGAATGGCTGATATAACTTGAGCCATAATGTCACAAGTGAGCCTTGACCCTTTGATCTAGATCTGATGACTTGGAGAATTTTATTTCTAATTTTTTTCCATAAATCAAATGAACATAAAATTTGGTGTGTGTGATCATCTCAATGAGGTGCACCTAAATAAAATATCAAAAAATACTTTGATCAAAATAAAACGACCAAACTGCCCCTGAAAATTTCAGGGGTACTTTCATCATTTTATTTTCTACAAAATATTTTTGAACATTTTTAGTAGGTACGAGCCTATCGAGGGATTGGACGCCCCAAATTTGGTGTCTATATGATTTGTATTAAAGATAAAAAAAAAATAGTCGTTAGGCATGATATTGTGATTGGGGTCATCTCATCTGTCCATTCAGATCGGACGGCTGTGAGAGGGGGGGCATATATATATACTCCCTATACCTAGCAGCATATAGAAAGCTTTCCCATTTATAAAAGGTTATTACTATTAGCATGATTTACAAAAATACCAATTGTACCATAAAAGAAATGGAAACAGATAATGACTTGAAAAAATACTAATTGTAACACAAAAGAAATGGAAACAAATATTTTTAACTTTTTACATGAAGTGAATTTATATTTTAAAGTTCTATATTCTATTGAATTTTCATTTTCATTTTTCATATTTTCTACATGTAATATATACAATTTTAAAGACATGTCGGTGCCGTACTGGATTTCTGGGCTGACATACTAGACACTTAAGATACACACTAAATATGACACCCGTGTCGGTATCCACATAACAGTGATTGTAGCCCCTTGGTCCTCTTTTTCTGTCAAGCATCAAGAAGTCATCATTGCTAATTTCAAAACTAATGGACATGATAGCATGGCTGAACTCATCAACCAAGCTCAAGAAGACAGCTAGATGTTATGAGAAGCCTGAATAGAAGGATTGACAATGGTATCATGCACTCTTCCAAGTCCTCATGAAGGAAAGAATTACCTAAATCTAAAACCCTCCAAAGAAGAATGATTAGCTGGCATGACAGATCTCATAATACCAAGCTCCTATCATAACTAGCCAGAACTAAAGGGTGAACCCCCTACATCAAACACCACACCATGCTACAACTTGCTCATTGAAGAACCTCCAATGCTATTTTGTCAAGAGCACCTTATTAGTCTTGCAAATCTACTAATCCAACAGGCCTCTTTCCACCCTAACTTGCAATTTTCTTCAATTGTACTTAGATGGAACTCAAGGATTGGCATTGTTCCCTTGCCCAAGGAAGCTCCCGGCAACCTTTCAATATTCTCCACAATCTCCAATGGAACTTGGCACAAGGGCCACAATGCTTGAAAAGGTAGACTAAACAAACCAAAGGCAAAAGTTCTCTGTACACTCTCCTAAGTACAGAATCCCAAAGGCATTTTGTTGACTTTCCAACTCAGGGAAGACCGAGGCATTTTGAAAGATATTACTGCACAATTTTAATGGAAGTAAAAGTAGTCACAAGGAGTTAAGACTACTTATGGGGAACATATGAAGCTTTGCGAAGAGATCTACAATTAAAAAGAACTCTTAAGGTTTACAATTGATTAGGCATTTAGGCAAAAGTATGTAAGACCACACAGTTACAAGCCCATTTCTGCAACTCACTGTACAGTTGGGAATGGCTCATGCGTCTATCAGTGCCAGTCCAATTGTTAGAATGGTTATTAAACCCTTGGAAATAAGGGACTGTTATCTTGAATATGCTGGTACGTTTAGTTATTTGAATCCTCCCAAATACAAGTGCCTAAAAACCGGTTTTTTTATTGGGTAAGTGACTAAAAACCAGTTTAACTCCACAAAACTCACCAAGTCAAGTTGATTTGGTCAGATCCCGTGTTTTATGAATGAAAAACTCGGATACACCCAAGTTCATAGATATATAGATGCTCCTTTGTTATTTCATCAACTAATGCAGACTCCAAGGTGGTAGAAATGTTTTTTAACTTGGTGATAAGCACGTCAAACCTCATCCTGTAGACAACAATGGACTTTTAACCATCTTCACAAAAAAAAAAAGAGCCCAAATTTTTTAACTGTTGAGCGTTCAACCCTGCGAGCCAACTCAGTGTTGGCATGGACTGAGTTGACCACCAATTCATGTTTTTAAACACTTACAGAGACAGTGGTGCAGTATATATAATAATTTGGTCTTTATCTGCCCCTCCATGTCACATAGCTTTGCTCCTCTGTTGCATTTACATTGCTCTATGCGATGTCTACTGATTTATAGAGCTGTTTCTTATATTCGAAATACCTGTTTTTAGTATATTAGAAAGACATCAATATTTCTTGAAGTTCATTGGCAACTTTTCAAACAATAATGGATAGAAGAAATTTCAGGAAGGTCAATGTGGTTTTTATTTGTACATCTTTTCAAGTACCTTTGGCATATAACAAGGAAATTTTTCATATCGGATTTAATTACCAATATTGCAAAGTAAGTACTTAGTTGTATTCTGGAAGCAGTGTGACCAGTATCCCCAGTTTCAGCTTAGGAGAAATCAAACATAGCAATCTTATATGTTTCTCTAAGCCCAATTAGACAAATTGTCTAATATACTATTTTCGTTGTTTTGCCAAAAGGAAAATGTATTTAGTGTAATTATACTCCAATATTTCAAAATAATATTTACTAGGAATCAAATTAAGCAGATCCAAAAAAAAGGGGACATGAGAGGCATACCTCACAAATTTTAACACATTGCAATTTATGAGAAGTTTGTTGAAATTATAAAGTCAAACTTGACATACAAGTTATAAAAAAGTATTCATCAAAAGTGTGATGGAGACTGCTGAAGGTATATGTTGAGAATGGGCAAAACAAAATAAATTTTTTATAGAAATATCAAAAAAAAAAAAAACGTCAATTTGAGCAACAAATGAGCTCCAAGAATTGGAGAAAAGAAAAGCAATTGTCAGAAAGATATTTAATTGCTAACCATCAATCACATCCATTCCACATAACCCCAATGACATTAGCCACATCCATTGTTAAATATAAAACACCCACTGCCTGCAGATTGCAGTAGTTCATAGTTGAGAGAACTTACCCAATGGCTGACTTTGCAATAAGACAACAAATGCGGTAGATGAAAACCAAGCAATTGGAGCTGTAGCCCATGGATATAAATGATGAGAGAAAGCAGTTATGAGATGGGAGGGATTAACCCAAAGATTTATTTTACATATTGATTTTGTCTTATGTTCCAAAAACCACGTATTACTACATAAATTCACAAACAACCACAATTTCACTTTCTGATTGCTCCATTTCGGATGACAACTATTGAAAGGTACATAATGACTAAAAATTTGTTTCAGGCACTTTTTTTTAACCTAATGTCCATAATGTGTTTTATCACTATATAGTAGAAACCATCTTGTAACATTGCATTTCAGACCCATCAGGAACCTAGTTGTGTACAAATAGCACTTATTTGTAACGTTCATAACTCTCATGTCCCAGTAGCCAGAGTTTCTAATCTATCAATGTCAACACTTGTCTTCATACACAAGGATTTTGAAAGGAGAAAACCCTACTTCTTCTTCGTGTCATATGCTTTGCATATGGTTCCAAAGTGCTTTGTTTACCTCTCCAAAAATCCATGATTCCACATAAAAAAATCAACACCGTATTGTGTATTGAGGATCATTCTTAAGGTGTACAAACAATATGCATACAGCAAGTTCAACTAAACTCGGTTGCATCCTAGAGATACTTCATTTATAACCCATGTTGCATCCTAGAGGTTTCCAAGCGAGCGCATCAGTAGTCTTGAGGATAGCTACTCCAAAAAATGCATTTAAATGCATAAGAACACGAATCCGATTCCCCTAAATCCGGTACCCAACCCCCAAAACCAACATATTCGTACCTAACAATGATTTTGCTATAAAACCCAACCTGACGATAGCCTCACTTAATATTGAATTTTTCAAAATGCAACAACTGGCCTATGGAGCTTAATTGTGCAGCCTTAAATGACATAAGGCAAATGCCCCATGGGATATCCAGAGATGGCATGATACTGGATGGTTAAGAATGGGCTCGCCCACTCAAGCTGAAATGTGTCCAAAGCTTTTGGAGATTTCTAAATCTCATGGCTGGCTTTTTCTCGAATTGAGGGATCAACAAAAGTAGATATGGGGAAAAAAACAACAAACTGAAAGCTTAATTTGTGAACTTTTATATCCATAGGCACATAAAGGGATTACAATATTCAAAATACCTGATGCCCCAACTTGGAGTACTGGAATATGCACTCAGGTTACTCGTTTAGTTGTCTCCACTATACAACTAAGCCCACTCAAACACAATGTTATGGTTATTGGTTGCACACCCAAAGAACAATCCTCACTACATTATATGTTATTGATTTATCCACATGAACTAAAGGACCTTTTGAAAAAGAAACAAAAACACAAACTATATGCAAAAAATATAACATGGAAAACTGGAAGAATTGGTGTCTTCTCCTCAGCAAAATCCCTCTTGTACAGAAACATGTAACATGGAAAACTGGAAGAATTGATGTCTTCTCCTCTGCAAAAATCCCTCTTGTACAGAAACATGTACAACTGCGAACGTTATGAGATCTGATTATTGGGATATTGAATTTTGACGAACAGGACATGAAAATAGAAATGTAACTACTTAATCAATGACTAATTCCCAATGAATTGGCCTCAAATAAATCCCAGTAATATGGTATAGGGGGAGAGATAGTGCACAAATGGTTTGGAAGCTTTCTCAGCAAATGAAATGTGTTTGCAAGGCAGTGAAAAATAGTTCACACGTGAAAACACAATAAAAAGTGAAACTCTGAACCTAAGCATAGAAGAATCAGCATCGATCCTTGGTGTGACGACTCCCATGACCATCACATAAAACAATAAAGAAGTAAATCAATTACCAAGATGCGCAAATGAGCCATAGCCACAGCCCATAGCGACATGCCACTCACTGGAAGCCTATCTAATAAAGCGGGGGTCACAATGATTTGCAATGCACAGGACAACTATTAGAAGCACCCAGACAGATCCCCTCTCTGTCAGTAGAGCTTCTAAGGCATATGCAACCTAAGATGTCTATTTTCCAGAATCCTTTCATCAAAAGCAATATGTGTAGATGAAATACTATTTTCTAGCCCTTAAACGATTTGCATAAAACTCTACACAAAATTCTTTTGGAACAAGACATCAACAATGTCCATAAACAGCATGTGGGAACAATGAAGGTTCCTCAAGGACTAGATCCCACCATGTAGTGTTCTATATCAAATTTACCAAAACGCTTCAGTAAACCAAGTGTTAAACCAAATATCATATATGTCCAAGCCGTACTACAGACCAAATACATTTTTCTATGACCTTGTGCCTACATATGCCACCATGTTGCAACCTTCAACCTCTATACCTATTTCATGAGCACCCTTGACTTTCATAGGAAGCAGCTGATGCAGGGAGAGAATAGGTACGTGAGGTTAAGAGATGGGGGTAGGTTGAGAGATAATATAGAAACGTGTTTATCTTTTTTTTTAGTCTATTTAAGGGAGATTTCCCTTCATTGTAAATCACTCTATAAATTGAATAAAAATTGGTCTCATGAAAGAGATTGTTCTGGGGTGGATTCCCTTGCAGATCTTTGAGAGAGGGTATTTTCTCTCAACCTTCCTTCTTTTTATTGTTAATTTTCTGGTTTTATTCTCTCCCAGCATCAATTGGTATCAGAACGGGTTCCGATGGCTTCATAAAAGACACCCTCGATGGATTAAAGGTATTGACTGGATTAGTTCAAGTCCTAGCAGAGAGAGTAGACTAATTCATGCATGTAGCTGCGAAAGTAGATGAGCTTGCACAAAAATTCGTGCAGCTACAGGAGGGAAGGAATCCTGAGACCGGCGTTGGAACTCAAGGCAACAGAGATGAAAGAGGTATGCATCTTGTTCCTAACCAACCCCGGGTGGCCACGGTTAATAACGAATTCAATGAACGAATTCTTCGGTTGTTGGAAAGAGAAAAAGAACATGGAATAAAAATTGATATTCCAGAGTTCCATGGTCGATAGCATGCCGATGATTTTCTTGATTGGCTAAGTAAAGTAGAGAAAGTGTTTGAGTACAAAGATATTACAAATCACAAAAAAATAAAATTAGTAGCCATAAAATTTTCTGGCCATGCATTGGTTTGATGGGAAGATTTGCAACAGGAACGTCTTCGACAGGGCAAGGAAAAAATTAATTCGTGGGAAAAGATGAAGGCGAAGATGCGTCGAAAATTTTTACCAATAAATTATGCCGAACTTTGTACCAAAGGTGTCAAAACCTTAAGCAAGGTGAAAAGTCGGTAAGTGACTATACTGAAGAGTTCTATATTTTGACATCTAGGGCAAATTTACAAGAGCATGAAGATCAAAAAATAAGTTGTTACTTGAATGGGCTAACTCAAGGCATTCAGAATGAATTAGCCTTCAAAGATATCTATAAGATGTATGATGCCTATACTTTGGCCCTCAAAGCCGAGGAAATAGTCAATTTGGGCCTTGGGAGAAACAGCTCAGTAACAAGAGGCTCTACGTCGATACAGGGGCAGCAAGCTTTAACCTTTAGAAGACCAACTACAAGGCGTAGAAACCAAACCTCTCAGAATTTCCCAACTAGGCCAAACCCTAATATGGGGAGAGGTGGTGTTGGGAGAGAGCTGGGAGCACCTAAGACATCTCGTGATAATACACAAATAGTGTGTTTCAAGTGCCAACAGCCTGGACATATGGCATTCAATTGCCCCTCACGTTAACCCCCTATCAAAGTTAATTTGGTTGAAGAAAATTATGACAAAGAAGTCGATGAAGGATACACCTATGAAGGCCAAGGTGATATTGGGACGAGCCAATCTTATGAAGGGACTGAGTCTTTCAAATGTGAGGTTGAAGAGTTGTATGGAGATGAAGAGGATGAAGTCTTAGTTGTCCAGCGAACAATATCATTAACCCCAAGACCTAGCGAGGATGAGAAGTGGCTGCGACACAATATTTTTTGAATAATTTGCACATCAGGAGGCAAGTTATGCATAGTACTAATTGATGGTGGGAGCAGTGAAAACATTGTGTCTAAAGAGATGGTGGATAAACTTTAATAAAAGGAACATAAGCACCCAGCCCATATCACATGCAGTGGTTCAAGAAAGGAGGTGAGGTACCAGTTCTTACCCGTTTAATATCTTTTTCTATTGGTGCTAATTATAAAGATAAAGTGTGGTGTGATATAGCACCTATGGATGCATGCCACATATTACTTGGTAGACCATGACTTTATGATCATGATATGGTGCATAAAACTAGACCAAACACTTATTCTTTTGTTAAGGATGGTATTAATATCATACTCCACCATATGAAGCAACTTCCTACACCCAAATCCACTAAAGAGGAGGGTTCAACAGTGCTTAATATGCAAAAATTAAAAGGGGATAGCAAGGATATAGATGTGATTTATATGTTGGTTGCAAAAGAAAATTCTACACCAATTGCAATTCCTAAGTCTCTTGAACCTCTACTTGATAAGTATAAAGATTTGATGCTTGAAGAATTACCTGATGGTCTTCCTCCAATGAGAAATATTCAGCATTGATTTGGTGCCCAGTTCTAGCCTACCAAATTTGGCCCATTATCGAATGAGCCCAATGGAACATGAAGAGTTGCACAGACAAGTTGTTGATTTGCTTAAGAAGTGATTGATTCGAGAAAGCATGTCACCATGTGCCGTCCCTGCATTACAGACTTCAAAAAAAAGATGGGTCATGGAGGATGTGAGTGGACAGTCGGGCAATCAACAAAATCCCAATCAAGTACCAATTTCCCATACCCAGGCTCAATGATATGTTAGATATGCTTAATGGAGCCAAGGTTTCTCAAAGATTGATTTAAGGAGTGGGTACCATCAAATTCGGATTTGTCCTGGGGATGAATGGAAGACCACATTCAAAACTCGAGATGGACTATATGAGTGGCTTGTGATGCCATTCGGGCTTTCTAATGCACCAAGCACATTCATGCGCCTAATGATTGAAGTACTCGTCCTTCTATTGGTAAATTTGTTGTGGTTTATTTTGATGATATTTTGGCTTTTAGTGTTAACCCACAAGATCATCTTAACCACTTGGAACAAGTTTTTCACGTGCTGAGGAAGGAATCACTTACTGTGAATTTGAAAAAATGTTCATTTATGACAAACAATGTCGTCTTTCTGGGGTATGTTGTTTCATCTTAGGGAATTAAGGTGGATCAAGAAAAAGTGAAGGCCATAGCTGAGTGGCCGCTGCCAAAGTCACTCACTGAGGTGCATTCTTTCATGGCCTAACGACTTTTTATCGCCAATTTATCAAAAATTTCAGCACTCTAATAGCACCAATGACTGATTGTATGAGGGCTGGAAAGTTTTCCTGGAGTCCCGCTGCTAAAAAGAGCTTCACTCTAATTAAACAAAAGATGATGCAAGCACCAATACTTGCCTTACCAGATTTTTCTAAAGTGTTTTCGGTTGAAACTGATACACCAAATGTTGGCATAGGGGCAGTTCTAAGTCAAGAGGGGCGACCCGTGGCCTTCTTTAGTGAGAAATTGAATGAAGCACGTAAGAAGTATTCGGTCTATGACCTCGAGTTTTATGCAGTGGTGCACGCCTTGCGCTACTGAAGGCACTATCTGATTCATAGGGAGTTTGTTTTATACTCAGATCATGAAGCACTCCGGTATTTGAGTTCTCAGAAGAAGTTGAATGCGCGACATGCTAAGTGGATGGCCTTCCTTCAAGAATACATCTTTCTATTAAAGCATAAGGCTGGAATCCAAAATAAAGTAGCTGATGCTTTAAGTAGAAGGGTAGTGTTGCTTAGAACTTTGTTTATGGCAGTGTTGGGGTTTGAAGTGATAAAAGATCAATATAAAGTTGATCCAATTTTCATCTAGGTCCTTGAAAGGTGTGTTGATGGGCAACACCCTATGGGTGAGTATCTCATGCATAATGGTTGTTTATTTAAAGGTGTGCGCTTATGTATACCTAATTGCTCCCTGAGGGAGAAGATAAGCATGGAGCTTCATGGTGGAGGATTAGGTAGGCACTTTGGGAAGGACAAAACTATAGAAAAATATTTTTGGCCACGTATACGGAGAGATGTTGATCGATTTGTGACCCGATGTCGAACTTGCCCAAGTATATAAAGGTCACACACAAATACAGGTCTTTATACCTCTCTTCCTGTTCCAGGTGCCCCATCGGCTGATCTCTTTATGGACTTTGTACTTGGACTTCCACGTACCACACGAGGTATGGACTCTATTTTTGTTGTTGTTGATCGATTTTCCAAAATGACACATTTTATTCCTTGTAGGAGAACTATGGATGCTACATATATTGCCAATCTCTTTTTCAAAAATATTGTAATGCTACATGGTGTTCCTAAGTCTATTACATCTGATCAAGATACAAAATTCTTAAGTTATTTTTGGTGCACTTCGTAGAAGCGCATGGGAACTAAAAATTCAATTTTGTAACGCCTATCATCCACAAACAGATGGGCAGACGAAGTAGTGAATAGGAGCCTTGGTAACCTCTTGAGGAGTATTGTTGGTAATAACATATCTCAGTGGGACATCGCTTTGCCTCAGGCTAAGTTTGCTTACAACAGTTTAATAAATCGATCTACAGGAAAATCACCATTTGAGATTATTAATGGGCGTACGCCTAATCATGTGCTGGACCTAGTGCCATTACCCATGCCAGGCAAGATCAGTGATAATGCCAATGCTTTTGCTGAGCATATTTGAGATTTGCAAGCTCAAATCAAGAAGAAAATTGAGGAAAGCAATGCAAAGCATTGAAAAGCTTCAAATGAGCATAGAAGAGAAAAAATTATCAAGGAGGGGGACTTAGTAATGGTGTATTTGCGAAAGGAAAGGTTTCCTTTGGGAACCTATAATAAACTCAAGTCCAAGAAGGTGGGCCCTTGCCGCATTTTGAAGCAATATGGGAACAATACATATAAGGTGGAATTACCAAAGGTATTGGATATCTCCCCGATATTTAATGTTGCTGACTTATTTGAGTTTCATGGAGACCCTCTAGAAGTTGAAGAAGAAGTAGTTGATATGATGAAGCAATTATCGAGAAAGAAAGCGGAGGAAATTGAGCAAGTTTTGAAGACTGAAAGCTTTCAAACTGAAAAAGGTTCCTATCACCAATTTCTAGTCAAATGGGAGGGCAGGCCATACTCTGATAGCACATGGATTTCTGAGCAAGAGTTCAAAAGAGTGGATCCAGACTTATACCGCGCCTATACTGAAGCCAACTTGCCGGAGTCGAGTTCCTTTCAACTGGGGGGGAATGATGCAGTCATGCCCCTTCGTGACTGCACCAAGAAGGGTCGTAGAGCCCAAGATGGAAATAAAGGGGTAATGATGTAATAAGGGGGATTCTTAGGGTTATTTTAATTTTTAGTCTTTTAATAAAAATAGGGAGTACGTTAATTAGGAGGGCATGAATTTATATTGTGTTTATCTTGTATCGATTGGGTTAGTTAGTTTGGGATATAAATAGTATAAGGTTAAAGTTAGGGGAGTTTTATCTTTATCACAATAGGAAGTCTTTGGATAAAAACGTGGGAAGCAAATCTTTTAGGTGGCATTGGATAAATCGTGAGGGAGAAAATCGGTACGTGAGGTTAAGAGATGGTGGTAGGTTAAGAGAGAAAATAGGAAAGTGTTTATTTATTTTTTTAATCTATTTAAGGGAGATTTCCCTTCATTGTAAATCAGTCTATGAATTGAATAAAAATGGGTCTCGTGAAAGAGATTGTTTTGGGGGTGGATTCCCTTGCGGACCTTTGAGAGAGCGTATTTTCTCTCAACCTTCCTTCTTTTTACTGTTAATTTTCTGGTTTTATTCTCTCCCTGCATCAGCAGCCCACTTCTCCATAAGAGTGAATCCATCAGCAATTTTGTCAGGCATATCACTCTCCTACACATTGACCATAGTATCATTAAGAGTCAAACTCATCCTCCTCATGTCACAAGCATAGGATCAACTAGGGAAGGGCACCACATTAATCTTTACAAATTACTTTTAATTTCTTTCCCCCCCATTTCTACCAGTTATCCAAATGATAGCACATGAAAATATTGGTTCAAAACAATAAAGAAGAAAGACCTAGGCATCAAAGAAAAGCCTCAGACTTATAGTGGAATGGAGATTTCTAACAATGCAATGTGCAGATTGAATTTTGCACGCAATCAAGAAGTCAGATGCACAGTGTAATATTCATTTTCAATCATCATGAATGGGAACTAAAAGTCACATACAGAATCTACTGTGGCCTGCAACAAAGTGACCCTCAATCATCTTTTTGTTCACCATTGATAGAAGATTTTAGAAGTAGGTTAGTAGAGTGACAACATAAGGGACTCATTGAAGGTTTAAGGAAAGCCCATGAACATGACGATACCACGTCTTAAATTTGTTGTTGATACATTATGCTTTTGTAATTCCCCACCAAATTGGGCAGCGAAAATAAAAATATTATTCTAAGGTGCTTTCATCTTATCTCAGGGATGAGAGCAAACCTATCCAAAGTCATAGTCATAAGGCTTGGCATTCTAGAAAACATGTTGGCCTTCTAATAATCAACATTTGAGTGTGAGGTGAGGGATGCTGAGGGCATTAGAATCCTTTTTTATGTGTTTTACTGCATCGTAGATTAGTGGCAGATGAAAAGTGAACACAAATTTTCAAAATAGCATTTTACCAGACACAGAATATCAGCTTGAGAAGTATGGGGATTTTGATGTTGACCCTACAAAGGTCAAAGACTCAATAATTATTTAGAAAATAAACAAACTCCCAGTGCCTTATGAATTTCACTAGATCTAAAGAAAAAGAATACATAGCCATCCAAACTCTTGCCAAAGAGAAAGTAAAAGCACAAAACTGTACAAACAATTTCAGGAAATTAACACGAACTTTGAAGCTCAAATTTTCAAATTGTCAAAAAGGAAAGGCTCACAGTTAAGAACATGAGGATCAAGTTTAACTGTTTTTCTCTTTTGCCTATCTAATATAGTGTTTTGAGGAACCATTTGAGCAAAACGGAATATTTCCTGCTCAAAGGCTTGACATTATTCATCCGAATAATAATAAACAAGTCTATCATAACCAGGCTACATACTGCCTTCAGATTATCCCATACATGTTTTTCAGTTAGGGATTCCAGTGTAAAAGAGTAACTTAACCATCAAGATAAATAAAAAGGGGGAAAATTTAGAACCTATAAAGGATCATCTTTTAAGCATTTAACCAAGAGAAAATCGTAAATTGGAGCATGTAGCATCCCTGATACCTCATCAGATCATCGAGGCGAACAAGAAAAGCACCAGATTAACGATAACTTTAAATGTGCACAATGTATTTACCTTAAAAAAACATAATAAACATGCAAAATAAAACAAGTTATTCAAGGGAATGGTTCCAAACCTGATATATATTTTCTGCAGAAATCTTGAATGAACTTTAATGAAAAGAACTGAATTTTACTCGTTAACAATTTTCTCTTGGTTACATGAACTATAATGAAAGTAACTTACTGCTAACAAAGAGCTCAGAGCTGAATCCCCTGGAGAAAGCAGGCCTATTTGACAGTAAAAGGGGTTTAGCCAAACCGCTTATAATCTTTGTTCTCCCAAGAAAGAAACCCATATGAGAGAATCCTGAAACTTCAGCTCAATAACCCATGATTCCAACTTTCCTCGTTGCACATAAAGGGCAAAGGTCTAGGGTTCTAAACTGCATGTGCGGCGTCTCCGAATGCGTGCAATTATCATATATTATTGAGAGAGCGTTGAGTAAAGTGCCCATTTATTTGGAGGGAAAGCTGTCCATGTTTCCCTCCAGCGTAGTTCTATCCTCCACTTACCAGCTAGCCGTACTTTTTTTATCACGACGGTTACTTACTACTTGATTTTAGATTCGACGTCTCAAAATATTTTATTTTTAATTTTTTTAATATAAATTTTTTAATATGAAATTTAGTACTTGTCATCTTCTCATTTAGGATGGATCTATAAAAAATATTAACAATAATTTTTTAATAAAAATAATAACTAAAATACCCCTTAAAACTTTCAAAAGTATTTTGGTCATTTTATTTTATTGAAAATATTTTTTTTATTTTTCGTTAGTATGAGTTTAATAGAAAAATGGACATCTAAATTTTGGTGTCAAAACAATTTATAGAAAAAATTTAAAAATAAAATAATGTAGAGACGTGACATTGTCATTGAGACAATCTTAACCTTCTATTAAAAAATGAACGGCTGGATAAGGGGGAGGATAGATCTTCTATGTTGTAGGAAAAATATAGAAAGCTTTCTCTTATTTATAATGGTACATGGCTCTCCCTATTTAATTAAGGGAAATTATGTCCATATCATTTTTATTTCCGATATAACATAAAGGTCCACACATATGTTTTTTATTTTTTCGACTTTGCCCCCCATTGAACACACTATTAAACTTTTATACATTTTATTAAATTTTTATTTTTTTTATATTCACACGCATGTCGTCAAAAAATTTTGGAACAGGCTCATTTATAGTGCAACCCGATGTCCTAAACATCAGATCCCTTCTTGGTAAATTTAATTTTTAAGCGGTAGGATGTTTTAGTCATCGTAATAGCGGGTGTGACTTAAATTCCCATATTGTGTGAGTTATTTAACGGTTCGATGATTCAAGTATCGAACAGCTTATTACAACTAAAAACTTTTCTTTCTAGGATGCACATATGTTGGGTGCGATGGCTTTTTGAAGTTGGAGGGCAAATAATAGATAAAGGGTATGCATTCTGGTGGTCAATCGTTGCTTGGTAAATAAACCTACGTATTCTTTTATGAGTAATGATCCTATGAGACCCTCCAACACTCATGTATATAGGATCTCAAAAGATCACTATTAAATTTGGTACGAATCTCTAAAAAGTTATCACATGGGTGTTGGACTGGACTTTTCTAAAATTATGTGCAAAATTTAATGATAATCCTTTGAGGTCCTACACACACATGGGTTTGGGAGAGTCTCATAGGATCATTAATCTTCTTTTATATCTATATTTCAACAATATTTAAGACTTTTATTTCTACATATAGATTCTTTTATACCTTGTTTAGTGTAATTCAGTTTGGCATTTAGGTTTCATTTGAGCTAACATAGGGACGTGTTGTAAACAAAAGAAATGGTAGTAATAAATGCCTAGATGTTTAAATCATCGAGCCTTATTTTTTTCTAAATAGTAAGAGTGATATTCCTTAGATAGTGGAGCAAAGCTCTTAACAAAATTACAAGACTAAGAAATAGGGAGGAGCACTCTCTAGATCCAAGATTGGCCAAACCTAACTCCTGGAATATAACACTCCCAAAAACTTCATCACTCCTACACCAAAACTACCTAAGTACCAACTAATCTCAACAAAAACTCACAAGACCCTCATCTTCTCAAAACAACTCTTCCGAGCTCCAACACCCAACAAGTAGCCCCAAGAGAGCACCTCCTTATCAAGGATCTCTGCATAGTCAAGATTAGGGCAACCAACAACCTACACCAGTCCGCAGCTGGGGTGACGGTGCTACAACTACAACCCAACAAAAGGACAAAAAATGGCCAAGAGGAAAAAGAGCTAGAAAAGAGGCCAAAGAAGAAAAAGGCTGGAGTAAGGCCATGAGAGGACCAGGAGGAACAAAGATGATGTGAGAAAATTGAAGTCATCTCCGTAAAAATTGTATTTGGCCACAAAATAAGAAGATTATAGCCACAAAGGAACCCCAACCTCCGTGACAGGGATCCCAGTGAAAAGCTTCATCTTAGGCATTAACCTATTGTGGCCTTATCCATAGATCGTCTAGTCCTCAGAAGAAACCCTGAGGACCAATCCTATGCGATAGGGCTCCCAGTGAACGAGTCTCATCTTAGGCATTAACCTAAAGTAACCTCATACAAATACCTTCCTGACCAGACAATCCAAAAAAAAATAACGACAAGTGCTGAACCCCAAGGGGTCACCCATCTTAGACGTTAACTTTATTTGGGTAGATGAGACAAGGGAAAGAGAGAGAGGTAAATAGGAAAAAAGAGATCAGGACGAAGACGAGGAATGAAAAGGATGGCAAAAAGGAGAAGATGGCCATGGAAAGGGTGGAGAGAAAAGACGAAGGAGGAAGGAGGAGAGGGGCACTGATGGCGGAGAGGGTCTCCACCCTCACCCCAACACTAAAGGTCTCTCTCTCTCTTTCTCTCTCTCTCAGAAAACCAAAAGGAAAGAAACTCCTAAAAGAGATGCAAAGAAAAGGGTCAAGAAAACAAAAAACTTTAAAAAGAAAATTAGGGATCAGCAAGAAAGAAAGGGAAAAGAACAAAGTAGAAGACATAGGAAAAAGACTCAGATCTGATGGTGGAAGCTCGAATATGAGCCCAAAAATAGAGGACCAAGAAAAAAAGATGTCGGGAGGCAAGGAAGCTACTGGAAGAAAGGATAATGAGATAAAAACGTTATTGGTCACCGAAGGTTGCTATTGCTGGTTTCCATAGGTAGCTGCTAGTCACTGCAAGGTTGTTGCAAGTCGCTAGAAGTTGTTGCGAGTCATCGAATAGTTGATGCAGAAAGCGGAAGGTCTCTCTCTTCTCGAGAGCTAAGGGCAAAAACTGGAGCGGTAGCTTGAAGGTGGCTGCAAGGGATGCTCGTTGCTTGCAGTCGTTGGACAGTGGCTGTTGGCAAGGGCTTGCAGGTGGTGGTTGGATAGTGGTTGGCGGTGAGGGTTTTCAGGCGGTGGCGACCTCAAACCCCACCACCTTCAAACCCTAACATAGCGTTTTACTATATGAAGAGATTACAATATCTAAGAGATAAAAATCATCGGACCTCATGATGGTAAAAGCGGTGTTCAAAGGTTAGGGCAGTCCGAAGTTTTAAACATCAACCCACCCTGCATATGTGTGTATTCTAAGTTTTTTTTATGGCAAAAAGTCCTGTAAAGATAAATAAAAAATTGAAAAGGAAATTTTATAAGCAGTCTGATATTTGAAATATCGGACCTAGTACAAAGTTGAAAAAAATAAAAAAATTTGGGAGAAAGGACCTCCACATAAATAACACATATTTATGGACTTTTCCATTCCTTAATTGAGAGAGAGAAGTATCGTATTTTCCCCATAAAATGTTTACTCAATTTTTAATGTCACTATGTGCAGGAGAGAGGGGGAAACATAAAATCAAAATAGAGATATGTCCGGACACACAAATGGTGCCAATAACCATATCCCCAGACCGATTTGAATGGAGGGTTTGATAACTTCAATTATAATATTATAAGTTTTTGAAGTGTCTGGTCTTAATTCGATGGCTCAAAGTTTTCTATTTTTTATTTTCTAATTCTACAAATCATTTTGTAACGAAATTTGGGGCTTGCATGCCTATGGAAGGGGCACAAATTTTCGAAGAAAGCGCACATGATAAAAATAAGAAAGAGAATTTTCAAAAAAAAAGACGACACGATTTGTAAAAGTCAATTCATGGTTATTTGACATTTCCTCAAGAACAATGCTATTCGAAAGGAAAGAGAATTTTCAAAAAAAAAAAAAGACACGATTTGTAAAAGTCAATTCATGGTTATTTGACATTTCCTCAAGAACAATGCTATTCGAAAGGATGTTGTATCAAACCATCTCCAATCAAGGTGAGAGTTGGTGAGTTTTTAATAAGTGTTTACAGCCCATCCTCAAATTTTCATGTCATTTCTTTATCATTTGACACATATTCCGAAGAAATAAAATTGGTGTTGACCCTTGGTTATTTGAAAAGAGCTAGTCTCTACAGCAATATGACACTGTTGCTCATATTTCTCCCCCATTTTTGGTATTTTGAGCTAAACTACGGTGAGATTAATCCTCCTTCACCGCTCGACAAAAATTCCAGTAATAATCACTGCAAGATTGAAAAGTGAACTGAAGATCAAACTAATGGTATGATTGGTTCATGTGAAAATATTTTCCACATTAAAAAATTCTCTTATGCGGTCAAATATGGTAATATTTTTATATCCATTGGTTTTAGTACATCTTTTCACACTAATTGACAACTAATTGATGTAAAAGTATTATCACATTTGACCACATGAGATAATTTTTTCATGTATTTTCGTGAACGAGAAGTGCCATAAAGGTTGATAACGCTTTTGTTATCAACCTTTTGTTGATAACGCTTTTGTTGGTTTTTTTTAAGAAAATTAGCAAAATGGACGTGCATTAGATGCATATTGAAGTAGAAAATGGTTTATAAAATTTATTTTAGTCTCAAGCGCTTATTTTGCTTAAATAAAAACATGTGATGGTTTATATATAAAAACAAAAAAAGGAAAATAATTTACACGGTATTAGTAAAACCTTGAGTACAGGGCATTAGCAAAGTTTTGAATGCACAGAGAGAGTTTTTCTTTTTTTTTGGGGGGGAGGGGAAGAGAGAGATGAGACTATCAATATAATTGAGAGTTATCCCACAAACGCCTATGCAGCCCCAATGTACACCACAATAGCACACAGTATAGTAAAAAAAGGATCTTTGGCCACAATTTTAGAGAGAGAGAGGGTCTGGTATAATAATAGAGAGATAGTGAGGTTTTGTTAATAGTGGGTTTAAAAAAAAATTTTGAATTGAAATTTATCTTTAAAAAGTTAACATGAAATCAAGAAAACCCATAAATAATATTAAAGCATGCATTAATCTTATGAAATAATGGCAAAAAATATTAATTCATATGATATACCTTTCAAATGAATTAATAATAAAAGTAATTCTTTATTTCAAATTTTCTATGTTGGAATTAGAAAAACCCTTAATTTCTAATTTTTAATATTAATAATCTAAAATTAAGATTTTACTGAAAACTAATAGATTTTATTGGGATTTAAATCATGACAACTTAATCTATTACATGTTAATAATAAAAAATCATGCTATAACATATTTCTTAATTTCTGAATTTCCATATCAAAAATTAGGAAAATCTTTATTTTCAGATGTCCAATTTTTTACTTTAGTAAAATGTGATGCAAATAACATTCTCACTAATATGTAGTTTAAATTTCAATATATAGGGCATATGGACTTGCCAAACCTTGCTTGTGTTAATGTTAAAAAAATAAATAAATATGGACTTGCCAAACCTTTTATGTGTCTTTGATTCTTAATTTTGAATCACATGCTTTTAATATAACACGCTTTAGAATAACATACTTTTGTTGTGATAAGTTCTAATTCTTATTTTCTTCTTTTTTTTTGCTATAAGCCTTTCATGCATTTCTCTACATACCTTCCAGCTAATTTGTGATGCTAACATTCAAAAACTAAAAGTTGAAGACAAATTTATTTAGCAAAAAAACGCTTGATGATTACATTGGAGGAAACTTAGAAGAGACTTATTAATGTTAAGTGATTTTTTTATTTTATACAATATTAACTAAAATATTTTAAATTTGAGTGATTCAATAATATTTTAAAAATTTGAAAAAAAAAAAATCATATTTGCAATTAAAAACTTGTTACATCTAATCATTTTAATTTGGTTAATTACACAAGAAAAATTGTTTCATACGGGCTGGACAGCATTTTTACAATATTCGGTCCGGACGTATAAAGCATCCATCTAAAAGATGGATGGAAAAAGGTTGTCCACCTAAAAACAATTGTAATTAACTGTCCAAATAATTTTTTAATATAATTATTATTTCTAGTTTTCAATTTTTTTTTTTTTTTCATATTCAGGATCTCCATGTTAAAGATTATATATTCTCTAAAAATTAAGATCAAATTATATTTAAAAATATATTTATTGCCAAGCCTGCATTTCTCCAATATGTGGGCTGGCCATATAGAAACTATGTCCATTACATATTACTTAAAAATAAAACAGTCGAATATAAGTTTCATTAATTTAAAAATTTTAAAAAAGTTTAAGATAAGTTTGTTTAGCTAAAAAGCTTGGTGATTGCATTAGAGGATAAAATATATTAAGGCAAGGCATTATAGAGTTATATTGATTTTAAGTGATTTTTTTACTTTATATAATATTAGTATTATTATAATATTTTAATTTGAGTAATTTAATAATATTAATTTTAAAAAAAAAACAAATATCATATTCTCAATCTAAAAGTAGCGACATCTAAACATTTTAATTTGGGTAATTACACAATACTTATATATTAAAAAGGTATGAATTTAATTTTTATATGTTAATTTTTACTATTTTTGAGTAATACTTTAATAGAAATAGAATTTTAATATAAACAAATTAGTTTATAACGATAAATATTCCAAGAAAAAGGGCAACTAGAAATGTGAGAGATGCTTTAAATTAATCATTTAAGATGTTTCGAATTAATCTTAGAGAGAGATTTAGGGAGATTTGAGATATTTAGGAAACAAGAGAGATTTAGGAAAATGTCGAGAGAGATTTTAAAGGTAGATAAATAAGAGGGAGAGAGATTTTAGTAAAAATGTTTTAAATTGATCATTTATAAGAGATAGAGAAGAGAGAGATTTTTAAGGAGAAACTTTTGTGAAACGGTAGAGGTAGAAAGATTTTAAGAAAATATATAGAGAGAAATTTCAGGAAATCATATAGAGAGATACCTAACTATATACCTAGCCTTAGAGAGATTTTAAATTTTGATGGATAAAAAGGATAGTAATTTTAGGAGAGACATTTTAAATTGATATTTATGAGAGAAAGATATTAGAGAGATTTTTTAGTAGAGATATTTGTGAAACCCTAGGCAGAGATTTTACGAAACTTAGAGAGAGACACCTCTTGGCAATATTTATGAAACTTTAGAGAGAAATTTTTAGGAAACTGAGTGTGAAATTCAAAAAAATAATTAAAGTATAATTATGAAATAATTTGAGAATTGAACAAACAAAGTGGCCAACATAAAACATATTTGATTTTAATTTTTTTTTTACACAATATTCGTTAATAGTATCTATATCTGTAGTACATTATTAAGCCACATTTAAAGGGTGGATACGTGTCGCAAAAATAAAAAGGGATCCTAATTCTATAGAGGTTGTAGGAGATATTCTCATTTTTAAGGGAAGAATGAGAGATAGAAAATTGAGCGGAGACATGTTATTCTCACCTTTAAGGGAAGAAAGCGAGTACCGATTGTTTTGGAAATAGAGAGAGCCATCTTTTCTTCTAAAATTAGTGCATGATACCAACTAACCTTACTATTCCGTCCTTTAAGGGTGTGTAGTAGAGAGAGACATAAATTTTTTTTTTTGCGGAAAATTGTAGATACCCCCAAGATGAACTTTGTACACATCCTCCACCCCAATACTTTTAGGATCATACCCTAGACCCAACACTATTTTTTTTATATTTACCCCTACTCAAAAAGTCAAAACCATTAGGACTAAAATGCCTTTCTCTTCTCTCTCTCTACCAATCCTCTCTCTCTCTCTTTCTCTCTACTAGCTCTCTCTTTCTTTCTCTCCCTCTTTCTATCTCTCTCTATGCCCTCTCTCACTCTCTCTCTACCTGCCCTCCCTACCCACCGTCTCTCTCTCTCTACCCACCATCTCTCACTCTTTCTCTCTTTCTATCCGCGAACCATCCCAATTGCTTAAAACCTACACGCATGAACTGCAAAAAAAAAAAAAAAAAAAAGAGAGACGGAAAAACACAAACAAAGAGAACCACAAATGAGGAGGCAAGCAAAATCACTTAAAATTAGAAGATTTGCTCACTTATTCATGAAAAAACCATTCTTCGAAAAAATTCACAAGGCCGAGTAATGGGTGGGCCTTGAAACCCTAGAAATGAAATCAAAGGAAGTTTTTGGTTGGGTTTCCAAGGGCAAGATACGTAGAAATGCTCAAGGCTCAATCAATGGATTCCATTCAAGAAGAGGGGCAACAATTCCATGTGCTTGCCATCAATTAAGCAATTCCTATGAATTTTGGCCATAGATTCAGGCAAAGTGTGTGTGAGAGAGGGGGGATATTAAAGATTTTTTCTCGTCTCTTTGCCCTCAACATCTCTTTCCCTCAGTTCATTCTCATGTTGATTAAAGATTCGAAGAGAGAGAAAGAGAGTTTGGGGGTAGAGAGCGATCAAGGTATGAAAGACTTGAGAGCAGAGAGAGAGACAGAAATGAGGCCATGAGAGAGAGTTGGGGGGTTAGAGAGAGGAGAGGGAGTTGGGGGCACAGTGATAGAGAGGGGAGGGCGGTAGAGAGAGAGAGAGGGAGAGAGTTCAATTGGAGAGAGAGAGAGAGGAGGGCGGGTAGAGAATTAGAGAGACTTGGCGGTAGAGAGAGAAAGAGGTAGAGTGTAGGTAGAGAGGAAAGAGAAAGGCAAGGGCATTATAGCCTTGATTTTATTGACGTTAAACCTGAGAAAAAATAATATTGGGGTCTAAGGTGTGATACTAAAAGAATTGGAGGTTTGATGTCTAGAAAGTTGATTTTGGTGGAGTATCTCTAATTTTCCCTTAAAAAAATTTCAAAACCCAAAAAAATTTCAAAAAAGGATGATGATGTCATAACTGGTTGTATGACATCATAACCAGTTTTTCATGATACTCATCGGCCCTTGACATCATACGGTCGTGTTGTGATGTCATCACACCGTGTCTGTCCAGGAAAAATCAAATCTCATTTTAAGGCCTGATCCCAAATGGTCCAGCCGATATCCAATCCAAATCGTCCAATTCCGAATCAAATAACCAATCTTTTAAACATTGATTCAAAACAAATTGTAGGAGCATGAGGATGCCACCAAGTATATCGAGGCTTTCCATCCCACATGGCCGTACATGTCCTTCAATTCCATTCCATAGATGCCACTTTTCTTTTCGGAAATAGCTCTAAATGTCCTTCAATGCCATGTTGCGCTCGCTCCTTCTTTTACCTTGCCAAGGCTGATGAATTCATGTGACAAATGAGTCCAGAGGGAGTGTATATGGTTAAATCGATGTACAATTTGATCTTGTCTGGAGAGATATTAAATTTACTTATTGGCCCGAACCGTGCCATATCAGGGCCAGGGCTGACCCCTTTTCCAAATTCCTACTTGATTATCCGTGATGATGGCTCTGCTTAGTCTTCTGACAATGAATCCAAGCAGTAACAGGTCTTCTACGTCCTATTGTAGGGTGATTATCGTAGTTATCTTGTTGAGTTCATGATCAATCAACAAAACAAAAATACTAGCTAACGTTTCCACTCTTCTTTTCATTTAAGTTCCATTCTATGCACCAAGAAAATCTGCTCTTCTTTTTTGTTTAATTTTCCTTCTATGCACCAAGAAAATCTACTCTTCTTTTCGTTAAATTTCCATTCCATACACCAAGAAAATCTAGGAGAAAGTAAGGATGATAGAAGAATCCATTTTATCCATGGGACTTATCACCTTTTCAAAAGGCCACGACGCTATAGGAGTGACATGGGTGTTTAAAGTGAAGAAGAATACAAAAGGAAAGGTTAAAAGATACAAGGCAATGTTGGTCGGTAAAGGCTACAAGCAAAGACAACGAATTGACTATCAAGAGATATATGATCCCGTCACCCTTATTGAAACCATTAAATTGATAATATCATTTGCTGCCTAAAATAGATGGAAAATATACCAAATGGATGTGAAGTGTTCTTTCTTGAAATGATATCTTGAACACAAAGTATATGTAGACCAACCCAAAGGGTATGTTAAACATGTAGAAGAAAATAGTGTCTATAAATTAAAAAAGACTCCTAATGGACTAAATAGAGCCCAAGAACATGGAACACCTGATTGGATTTATTTCTCCAAGAAAATGGTTTTATCAAATGCCCTTACAAGCATGCAGTTTACTTGAAAGATGCCAAGCATAGTGGCATTTTGATTATGTGCCTTTATGTTCATAGTTTGATATTTATTGGAAATAGTACTAGCATGTTTAAAAGTTTTAAGAGAAGCATGACTGGTGAGTTTGAAATAACTGATCTTGGCCATAGGTCAGACTTCCTTGGTATAGAAGTGAAACAATTTGAAAGTGGGATTTTTATGTTTCATAAAAGATATGCAAAAGAAATCCTTGAAAATTTTCTAAAGGAAAAATTTCATCTAGTTGAATGTGACTTAAAGTTAACATGCTATTGCAATCATGTGAATCGTACTTATATCAATAGTTTAGTTGGAACCCTATGCTATTTGACCGCAAGTAGGCTAAATATTGTATATGTACTGGGTTTGATAAGCAGGTTCATGGAGAAGCCATCACAAATCCATCTTCAAGGAGAAAAAAGGATACTTCAATATATATATATTTTTAAAGGAATTCCAAAACATTATTAAATCAAAACGAGACTACAAAGTTACAGACAACAGTCTCAGATAAGAAAGTACCCCCTTTGGCAAGGTAATCTACCTACACATTGGCTTCTCGATAAACATGCATGAAAGTAAAGGTAAAAGGTCTTGAGATGTCCAAAATCTGTAGTAATACAGACCTCAACTCCCAAGGTGCCTTCTGCTCCAAAATTCGCTGTCCATGTAACAGTCCATAGATTTCGGCATAATTTGTAGTCCTTACCCCGAGAGGCCCTGCATACGTAAAAATAACATCTCCGTTTCAATTTCTAACCATTCCTCCAAAGTCCGTGAGACCAGGGTTCCCTAACGAACTCCCATCAAAGTTATGCTTGAAAACCCCTAAAACTGGAGCCACCCACCTACTTTAGGTCTACATTTGATGAAACCCATCTGGAAAAGATTCAACAGATTCCTCCTAACACCCACTTCTGAAATACCTTGCCCAACTTTCATAACCGACAGATATAGCCAAATTGCGTGAAAAATCTTCTTCAATATTCTCTCAAAAGGCATGCTAATCCCATCGAACACTCTCCTATTTCTCTCTTTCCATACCTCCCATAAAATCAGACCTCTCGAGATTTGTCAAATTATCATGTCCGTTCGTGGTAAAAAGACAAGTATTAGATTTGAGAGAACTCCCTCAACTTTTGATGGCATTACCATCGCAGTCCCAAGCTAAGCAAAAAACCAACTCCATATGCAAAAAGTAAAAGGGCAATGTAGAAAGAGATTGTTACCAGTTTCTCCATCCTCTTTACACAAAAGACAAACATTTGGCAATATCTTCCCTCTTTTGATCATATTATCTATCGCCAACACCTTGTTTTGTACATAGCGGCCACTTCCAAATAATGGCTGCTTGAGGCATAGACCACCTCCTCCTATCCTGAAAGAGTAGCTGGAACATAGATTTAATTGAGTACTCTCCATCTTTATCTATATCCCAAAGAACCTCATCAACATCGTTATGAGGGATATAAACACCTTCCAATAAATTCAATAAATTAGAGAGCTCAAAGAAAAGAGAGTCACGGATCCTATTATAAGGAAGGTTGATATTACAAATAATTTGTTCACACCCCTACGCTCATAGTAATCAGAGACTACAGCATTGGGGTTATCCATTCTTTGAAAAACCAGTGGAAACATCTATTTCAACGGTGAGTCACCTACCCATTTGTGGTGCCAAAAGGATATCATACTTCCATTGCCTAAGCTCCATCACCATACTTCGATGCAATCACTTTGTACCAAATATGGTCTTTGAAATTTAAACTTCTCCACCACCACTTACAGAGCAAGGCTTGGTTGACCGTTAGAATTTTTCTCAACCCAAGCCCTCCCATACTTTTGGGTGTACACACCCTATCCTATTTGGGAATATGAAATTTTTTCGTCTTTGCAGAAGAACCCCACAGAAAGTTCCTGATTAGAGTTTCAATTTTCCTAGCCACCGAAGAAGGAATTAGCAAAAGTGACATATAGTAAATCGGTAAATTCAACAAACATGCATTTATCAAAGTGATTCTACCCCCAAAGGAAAAATATTTGAATTTCCACAAATCAAGTTTCACTTGAATTCTCTGAATAATTTTATCCCAAACCGCAATCGGGAGTTGACCATCCGAGATTGGCATCCCCAAATATGTAATTGGAAATTTCTCCATCTTGCATCCCATCACCTCTGCAATTGGCCACACCACATCATAACTGCAATTAATTTCAACTACTGTTGTTTTGCCAAAGTTAACTTAAAGACCTAAAGCAACTTCACAGCACCTCAATAGTATATCAATATTGCTAATTTGGTCAACCTCTACTTCACAAAACAACAAGGTATCATATGTATCTTGCAAATGTAAAATACAAGGTCCCCTATTTGGCATTTGAAAGCCTGGAAAGTGTCCTCTCCTTTCAATATTTTTCATAAATAAACTAAAACACTCTGCATAAATAGTGAAAAGGAAAGGGGAGATAGGGTTACCTTGACAAAGACCTTGAGAAGCCTTAAAGTAACTAGTCGGACTTCCCTTATACATGATAGTAAAATGCGCTGAGGACAAACATCCAAATATCCATTTCCTCCATTTGTCACTAAATCCCGTGTTTTTCATAATTTCTAATAAAAGACTCCAATCGACCCTATGATATACCTTCTCCATATCCAACTTAACAACCGCCCCTGCACGACCACTTAGAACTTGTGAATGGATACATTCCTATGCCACCATAACGCTATAAAAAATCAACCTATCATTGATGAAAGCTGATTGAGGACCTGAGATAATAAACAGTAGAACCGTCTTTAATCGTTCTACATGGACTTTAGCCAAAATTTTATATAGACTTACCAAAAGGCTAATGGGTCGAATGTCTCCCAGATCAACAATCACTGACTTCTTCAGAATCAAAGCAATGAAAGTGGAATTCACCCTTCTTAAATTATCACCCCTTCTAAGGAACCCCCTAGTCATTTCCAATAACTCCCCACTAACCAAATTCCAAAACTATGGACAAAGATTAAGGAGAAGCCATCTGGGTCAGGTGCCTTATCACTCAGAAGAGCAAATACCACTTTTTTTAGTTCTTCCATAGACACATCGCTGTCCAAAAGATGCAGCATAGTAGTCGGTAAGACCTTAAACCCCACCCTACTCAATCGGGAAAAACATTTGACCTTTGAGGAGAACGCTCTTTGGTAGTGACTGATAATAGCATCAGACATCGCAACACTATCATCAGGGTCCACTCCTTGAATCAACAGTCTAGAAACATCATTCCGGCATCTCCACGCATTTGCTATGGCATGAAAATATTTGGTATTTTGATCACCTTCTTTAAGCCATTTCATTTGAGATCTTTATTTCCAATAAATCTCTTCCATCATTCTTAGCTCTAATAATTCATTTGTTTTAGAGCATCTCTCAACAACCAACTCCTCAGACAAAACCCCTGACCATTGCATTACAAGATCAATCTCCTCTATACTCCTTAAGACTTCTTCAACTTTCCTCTTGACTGAAAAGCACTTTTCTTGTTTCTAGGCAATAAGCTTATGCTTAACATTGAGAAGCTCCTTGTGGAGTTGGAAATCTAAGGAGCCAAAGGAGATAGAATTCTCCCAAGTGCTTTTAATTAAGTCAATAACTTCTTTCTGATGTAACCATCCAATTTCAAGCCTAAAAGGTTTGGGGCCTCCCGAACCAATTTTAGAGCAAAGCAAAAGAGGGGTATGATAAGAGGAGAGCCTAGGGAGAACTTTAATTGATGCAAGGGGAAAACTTTCTGACCACTTACCAGACACCAAAAACCTGTCAATTTTGAACATTGACAAATTGGACAAACTTCCATTATTCCACTTAAATACTGTATCTGAAATAGGCAGATCTATAAGGGCATGGGATTCTATAAATCTATTTAAAAGACACAGGGCAGAAGTTATCGTTCCACCATGGCTATTTTCTTCCGGCCAACTGGTAAAATATGAAGTCCCCTTCCTAAACAAATCGGATAATCAAAATTAAGAATAACATCAAACATATCAAGAATAAAACCTTCTTTCTGAGCAATAGTATGGGGTCCATAGAGATTCATCAAACCCCACTAAAAATCACCCTCTAGTCTCACAAAACTGCCAACACGAAGTTCTCTTTTTTAACAACACAAAAGGAAAGCAAAACAAATGGATCCCACAACATCCATAGATCCCCAGAAGTCCCTACCGAGTCAATGCCAACAAAATCAACCGCCCTAGGACCGCACACTTCCATAACCCCAGAAAGACTAGGTCATGGAAGTTTGGTTTCGTGCAAAATAAGTAGGCTTATACTTGCTAAGAAAAAGTAGGACTTCTTTCTTTCGTCTGAGGTCACTAAACCTCTTACATTCCAAGTAAGGATAAACATTAAAGAGGTTTAGAGAAAGAAAGACCTGATTTGTCCCTACTAGTCCCGAAGTAAGTTTCTTCCATAAGCATCGATTCCTCCATAGCCTCATCAAAATCCACTTCCATAGTCGACAACAAAGGAGAAGAGCTCACTTCAATCACTTGTTCGTCTCAGAAGATGACTCAAGTAGCAGCACCTAGATGAGGACCCCGTGCCAACAGCTAAATAGACGATCTCGTGCCCTTCACCAGGCTTTTTCCTTTCTTTTTCTTTGTACCAATGTTTTTAAAATTGGTCTGCCTGGAGCCTAGGTGCTCGCCTAGGCAACCAAAACAAAAAATTTGCCTGCTTAGACCCAGGTGACCATACACGAGCGGATGTACCTGAGTGGGCGCCCATGGAGACTAGGCGTTTTTAGTTTTTTTAAAACTACTGTGCGCTTGAGGTTCTGGGTGCTCGCCTAGGCACTAGGCGTCAGTCAGGCTGCCTAGGGGCCACCTAACATTTTAGGGAAATTTGGTTTCTTGCAAAATAAGAACTGTAGGCTTATACTTGCAAACCAAAAATAGAACGTCATTCTTTCGTCTGAGGTTGCCCAAAGCTCTTACATTCCAAGTAAGGATAAACATTAAAAAGGTTTAGAGAAAGAAGAACCTGATTCGTCCCTACTACTCTCAAAGTAAGCTTCTTCCATACGCATCACTTCCTCCATAGCCTCATCAAAATCCGCTTCCATAGGCGACGACGAAGGAGCAGAGCTCACTTCAATCACCTATTCGTCTCGGATGATGGCTCCAGTAGCAGCACCTGGAAGAGGACCCCATGCCAACAGCCAAGTAGACGATCTTGTGCCCTTCACCAGGCTTTTTCCTTTCTTTTTCTTCCTACCAATGTTTTAAAAAACGGTTTGCCTAGAGCCTAGGCGATCGAGATAAAAAATCTACCTGCCTAGACACAGGCCGCCCTAAGCGGGCGGATGTACCTGGGCTGGCTAAGTGGGCGCCCAGGTGGGCTAGGCGGGCACCCAAGGCGGATGTACCTGGGTGGGCACTCAGGTCGGCTAGGCGTTTCTCATTTTTTTAAAACTATGGGGCGCCCGCCAACGCGCTGGGCGCCAGGCAGCGTGCCTAGGGGACCCCTAGCGTTTTAGGGAAGTTTGGTTTCTTGCAAAATAAGAACGGTAGGCTTATACTTGTGTAGACACCCTGCTTTAAATTTGACAAGTTATGTGGTTTTCTT
>NW_006499452.1:738783-813099 GCF_000471905.2 Amborella trichopoda
ATCGACTCGGGTCACGCTCGACTTAGCACGGACTATGCCTGGTTTCACTGCTTTGACCATACATTCTTAGGGGTTCCTCACCCCTCCATTTATATTGTGCCTCGAGCAAGTTTTGCCTTGAAGCACACATCACTAGGCGTGATCAGCACCGAGCGCTCACTTGTTTTCTTTCTTATTGTGTGCATATGTGCTTTACTTTATTTTCATTTGTGTGCTTCTTTACACACTCTAGTACACACTGACCGAGAATCCTGAAAAACCAGAAAAAAAAAGTTTCGAGAACCCCCAAAATCTGCGTTAATGGCGTGAGGGGAACCCAGCTTTGAGAGTTGAGGTGGTTGGGATTCGTGTAACTTTAACTATGAGTGCCCCTCTGTAATCCTTTGCCTCAAAGCAACTCCACATATAGTAGGACCTGGTGAACATCCTATAACAGGAGGCCAGGACCTATGTGGGGACCCATATAAGCCTTGCCGCATTTCATTAGTTAGGAACACACTCGAGACCTAGCCTACCTATAGTCTTATATTCTTCTAGCTCAAACATTTTCGTGTGCTTGTTTACTTACTTTTGGTAGATTAACTTAGATCTCAGTTCGGACCTACTTTGGGTCAGAACCCAAGCTGGTACCCAGTTTAGTCTAGGTCCGAACCAAGTTCTGCCTTGGTCTGAACCCAGGCTCCCCCTTGGTCCGAGCCGAATGCTCGTTCCTTGCTCGTCTGTGATCCATCCTAGGTCTACACCTGGTCTGGTCATCAAAAATATCTAGGTCCATAGTCTAGGCCTGTACCCAGCTTGCCCCAGGTCCGAACCAAGTTCCGCCTTGGTCCGAACCTAGGCTTCCCCTTTGTTCGAGCCAAAACCTCATTCCTGGTTCATCCCCGATCCAGTCCAGGTCTACGCCCGATTTGATCTTCACAAATTCTTTAAGTCCAAGACTAAGCTTGCACCCAGCTCAGTTTAAGTCCGGACCAGGTTTACTCTTAGGTCCGAACCTAGACCCACTCTTGGCCCGAGCTCAAACTCAAACCTATTTAGTCTAGATCTTTGTGTAGGTTCTAGTATAGGTCTAAGTTTAGAGTTAGCTCTAAGGTTAGATTAGGTTCACCCTAGCTTAGGGTCTGAACCAAGACCCAGGGAGTCTAGATTCTAGTCTAGTCTTAGCCTAGGTCTTACTTAAGGTTTACTCCTAGAGTCAGGCTGGGTCCACCCTAGTTCGTCGAATCTAGATCCTACCCTAGTCTAGATCCTAAGACCTTGTCAAGAGCAATCACCATGTCAGTCACCCAAGGCGACTATGATGACTGTTCTATGGCCGACTCTAAGCCCAACCTTCCCAAACCTAGGGACCACTATGCTGCAATCCCTTGAGATTACGGTCAGAACTCTGCCCAATCCATAATCCAACGCCCTGGTCTCCAACTAGAGGAGGAGTCCCAAGGATCTACGCCCAATCCGAGGTGTGTATGCTCGGAAAACATTGAATAGCCAAGGGGTCCGACCGGGCATTGTCATACAAGGAACCGTAGGTAACCACAACAAGAGCCGTGTAACCTTAGGCAACCAAAGTAGGATTCATGTCAGGGGAGAGGTCCATGCTATATCTAATGCCCCCCAGAAGTCACACCTTGATAACCTTGAGGCTCAACGGTCTCATAATCAAGACCCATCTAGGTCTAAGAGGTCTAATCCAACCTCGAGTCACCATATTATAGCCCATGACGTCCTGAATACGGTACACAACAGAGGTGCCAATCCAGACCGACCCTTAAGTGAGATGGATGTTCAGGCCGCCCTTAAGAGTCTAGTTGATCTAGGTTACACTGTCTAGGCCCCCAGTTCATAGGTTGGTCCTAAACTAGCCTAAAAGCATAGGTCAACACCTAGCACAGCCGAGTCAGCCGATTCTTCAATCGGTTCCTCTAGTACATCTGGTCCAACAAACCGTGTGGTTTCCGCAACCGGTGGCGATGCCTATGGGTCAGTACGCCCCTCAAGGGCAAATGTGTCAAACTGCTCCGGTAACTGCGGCTCATCCATCACAGGCCCAAGCAGGCCAACATCTACCCCAAGTCTCGACTCATCAGTCTATGCTTGGGAACCCACCGACCGGTGGGACTACTCTTATGCCGAATACCCAATAAGAAGGCACCTTAAAAGTGATACAAGATATGCTTGTAAGGATGGGTATGCATGAAATCCTACCCCCAAAGGCCTATATTCATGAGACCCTTGGAGGCATGGAAGACCTTCCCCTTGGGTTTGTCATCCTAGAGTTTTAAAACAAATTCAATGGGAAGAATGACCTAGATATTGACGTCAACACGTACCTCCTCTCCGTCAGAGCCTTGGGAGACAAGCCTAATCAGTTGAAGGCCATGTTTTCACAAACTTTGACCTGTGAGACTTTGAACTGGCATCATAATAATGACCGCAACCACACATTTCTCTAGGTAGAATGTTTAACCAGTTCGCCTCTCATTACCGTGAGTCGACACCAAGATCTATCTCCTTGGGTGAGATCAGTGCCACAAAACAAACCCAGGAGAATCCTTTGAGGATTTCATTGGTTGATTCCGCGAGGTAGCGATGCGGGTCATCGAATGTCCACTTACAGACGTAGTTAAAATCTCCATGGCCTTAGAAAATGCGGCTCCTGAATACAGGACTTTCTTCAGCCAAGGCATTGTCCCCCACTCTTTCGACCCAACGATCGAGCAGGTGGAACGACATGAAAGGGCGAGAGGGACACCCCTCAGCACTAGGCCCGATAACAAACCCATCACGACTCCCCAGAAGAAGAGTAAGAGCAATGGTAAGGGAATGTTAATGAGGTTGTCATTAACGGACCGGCTCAAGGTTCAGCCACCCAGCATAACAATAGGAATCAAAATCGAAGGGGTCAGCTTAGAGCTAACTCTCAAAATAATAATCGATGGCGAGAGGACAACTTCACTCCTCTCAAAGACCTATTAGAAAAAGTGCTGGAGTTGCTCTTGAGGAAAAACATGGTTCAACTCCCGCCACCATCTGAACCACCATTTGAGGTTAAGGATAAGAACAGATTGTGCAAGTGGCATAGAAACCATGCTCATGATACCCAAAACTGTTTCTATTTGAAGAGGGCGATTCAATGGTTGATCAATAAGGGCGACATCACTGTCAGACTTATAAATTAACTTGTTGAGGAATCTAATCAAAAGATCGGTATATTCATAAACCCTCTCCCCAAAAATACGGCCACAACGACCAAAGAAACGGGAGCTCTGAGTAACTCAAAGGAGGATGTTATCATTCATATGATTGAGAAAGGAGATGAAGATGATGATTCTAGTAAATTCATATTCGTTGACGATCATCTTCTCCAAGAGGCTGAAGAAGATCTTTTGAGTCTTCTTAGAGGAAACTCTTCGTCCCCGAACTCTGATGACCCTCCTAAGTGGGACCAATATGACGAAGATGATACCCTAGAGATTGACATGGTCAGAGTAGAGGGGGTCATCTTCCAAACGAGGGGCCAACACTCTGAAGTCTCCCACTACGTGTCCAAATAAGGGGCCAACACCTCAAATGTCAAAAGAAGTCTAACCTTTGAAAATTCTAAGGGACCCACCTGGGCCACCTTCACAAGATTTCTTGAGTGATCCACCAATCTGGGATCAAGAATTGAATATTGAAAATCTGATCATGTTACCTCCTTAAGAGGTAGGCTCTCTAAAAGTCATTAACAACATGAGCACAACTTCGATAACCGGAGCACCACCATGTCAAGAGAATGCATCCTATGAAGAGCAAGTTCCCAATGAAACGGAAAGTGCAGTGGCAACCCCATCAAAATATTTAATAGGGATAAACTCCTCTCGTGAAGAGGATACAACCACTGAAAAGGAGTCTACTACGGAGTTAACCCCCGAGAAATAATTCGAAATTTGCAATGAAAAAGATTATCGAAAAGGAATTGGATGATCACTCACCCCTTACAAATAACCAAATGAGGCATTCATGCCTCACACTCCAGAAGGCATTAACGCCTAATGTGTAACATAAAGTACTCCATTAAGGAAAAAACCCTGATGAGCCTATCCGTCCATATAGAAGACTGAGGGATTTGAAAACTGAGAGTGATTTTTAGTCCCAAAATCAAGATTCAAGTGGAATAGTTTAAAGGAAAGTTCAACAATCATTGTTAAAGGGATTTTGGATGTCAACCTGGGTCAAGGGAAATCAGAAAAAGACTGATATTAGAACCTCCCTACCACTTGGAGGAAGGAAAGATGATCAAATTCTTACATGATCTTAAGGCGAAATGCTAAAAAAAAAAGGGGCACCTTTGACTCTTCTTCTTCCTCCTCCTCTTCTTTTATTATTGTTCTCTTCTTCTTCAAAAAAAAAAAATAATCTGCTGGGCTGAAAATCCAAAAGGAACCCCAAGCGTTGGAAAAAAGGCTAGTGGGCTGAACACCCGAAAGGGTCCCCGGAGCGATAAAATAAAAAATAAAAATCCGTTGGGCTAAAAATCTGAAAGGAACCCTAGGCATTGAAAAAAGGCTACCGAGTTGAACACCCGAAAGGGACCCCGGGGCGATGAGAAAGAAAAAGTTCTGTCCTTCCTTCTAGTCTCCAAAGTCTTTTCTCTCTAAACATCTTCTCTTTCCCCCCCCTGAGTCAAAGTGGTGTTAAAAGAAAATCGATAAGCACTAGCTTGACGGAACATTGTTAAAGAAGGGTGGGTGGTGGAGGAACGAAATCAGAAATCCAAAGAGATTCTGAACACCTAGGGGCAGTATCCTTATTTTCAAGACTCTTTTTCGCTCAAAACTTTAGAGAACTCTCCTTGAACTGCAACAAAAGAGCTGAGGTTTGAAGATAAAGAAATACTTGATGATTCATCTCCCGAAGATTCAAGCAAGGACCCGATACTCTCACATAGGGTCCACCAAAGGGGTCACAAGTCGAAAACTGTAAGACCCACATTAAAAGAAAACCACCCCCCAATAGAGGCAACAAAACAAAAATAAAAAATTAAAAAACTAAAAACTCCATGGTCGGTTGTATGAGCATAATTGCCGACTACCGTCCATCGTTGCATGACGCAAAACAACTTAGAGGACTCTATAGTTGTAGGAGCTAAAGCTGATAACCAACAATCTTTTTCAAAATATCTCTCTCTTTTCAAAATCTTCACTATATGTTTTGTGCTTTAAAAAACTTTAATTTCTTTGTTAAAATCGTAGCCTATCCCTGCTCCGGGTTATGTTTCAAATCCCTTCCTACATTCAAAATTTTCTAAAAAGACTTGCAAAAACGAAGGAGCTTGGGCACCTGTATATGATGAACACCGCGTTGCCGCGATTATCGCGTTGCTGCCTTGCCTCACTATTTGAAATTGATCAGACAAATCTCATCCTATAGAAAGCCTTTTCCTATAGACAGCCTTAGGAAACCCCTAAGGAAATAAAAAAAATTGCCAGGGCTAAAATTTTCAAACTGAGAAAACCCAAAGGTAAAGTGGCATGGCTGTAAATTCCACATCGAGTCTCAAGCTTGCGCAACTCACTGACACCTCACGCTGAAAACCCTAGGATGAAAATGCCCTACGTGGTTGGGCATGGGAGTGCAATGGCTTGGAGGGATAGTTGGTGTGCCATCTGCCCACGTGACGTCGGGATGCCATTCATCTTTGACATTCTCTTGTCCACAAAGGATAGGGAGCATCAAAGAATCTACTGTTGCTACTCACCTGGCCCTCGAAGGATAGGGAGCGCGCGTTCACCTGGCCCTAGAAGGACAAGGAGTGCGTTTTCACCTGCCCCTCGAAGGACAGGGAACAACAACGTGTCTACTTCTGTGCCACTTTCTTGTCCCTCGAAGGACGAGGAGTGTCAAAGAGGGGCAACTGTAGACACCATGTTTTAAATTTGGCAATTTTTGTGATTTTCTTGGACCCTTAGGATCATATTGACTTAGTGAACCCAAAATCCATAGATCACACAACTTACCCTTGGAGCCAGAACCGTTCTGCTAACTTAGAAACCTTGTTGCACCATGTTTTGACCCAAAACCCTGAAACACGCTGTTTTATGGAAAGAATCATTAAAAGTAGTAAAAAATATTTTTGACCCAAATTATTTTATGAGAGCTTCACAACAGGCTCAAGAAGACACGTGAAAGTAAACTTTCAAATCAGAGGTGTTTGGCCTTGGGCGACACTAGGTGTGTCGCCAGGACGACACAGGCCGTGTCACCCAGGTCTAGGTGACAGTACCCGTGTTGCCCATACGCGTTTTCACTGGAACACATTTTTACACATTCTCATGCATTTCCCCTACTTTCTAGGTCATTTATCTTGGGCGTGGGGCATGGGGAAAGTTCTACGTACCTCCCAAAATTCGTTTTTTTTAAATTCGAATGTTGTTGACCGAGGATTTGTTGGTTGTTGGGATAACACTGCCTCAATAAATCCCTCGTTCAGAAAAACCATCTTGGTTGTCATTTGAGGGGTGAAAACAAAAACTCTGACAGACTTTTATAAACCTGAGAGACTTTAGAAACTTTAGGCTAGAAAGATAAACCTGAGAGATACAGAGAGAACCTTTACCCTGCTTTGCACCTCAAATCTAAACTCACCTTAGATCTGAAATTAGGGTACAACCACCCCAATACTACAGAGACTTGCTGATCATCAACACCTGGATCAGAAGGGCAAGAGGAACCAGTCCTGATATGGGCGAGCCTTCAGGGGCTTGGGAGTCTCGGGCCATCCGGCCTGGTCAAGTACTCATTCTGCCTTCATTTCTTCATTAATTTATTTTATTTATTTATGTTTGATCTAATTTTGATTTGTTTTGATTGAAAATCTTGTTTTGAAATGTTTCGGATCACGCTAGCTCCGCCACAGATTTGAAAGCATGTCTGCTCGTTTCCAATCGGAATTCGATTGTTCCTACCTTCTCTAGCATAGCTTTTGCTTTTCATTTTTATCAGTTTGAAGCGTCAGATCAGGGTGATCTACATCGTCAGATCGCTCGATTCCACGCTGTAAACAACTTGCTAACAAAAAATAGGACGTCTTTCTTTCATGTAAGGTCGCCCAAACCTCTTACATTCCAAGTAAGGATAAACATTAAAAAAGTTTAGAGAAAGAAGGACATGATTCGTCCCTATTAGTCCTGAAGTAAGCTTCTTCCATAAGCATTGCTTCCTCTTTAACCTCATCAAAATCCGCTTCCATAGTCGACGACGCAGGAGAAGCTCTCACTTCAATCACCTGTTCATCTAGGATGATGACTTCAGTAGCAACACTTGAACGAGGACCCGCGCCAGCAGCCGAGCAGGCGATCTTGTGCCCTTCACCAGGGTTTTTCCGTTCTTTTTCTTCCTACCAATGTTTTAAAAAACTGTCCGCCTGGTGCCTAGGTGCCCACCTAGGCGGCCTGGACCAAAAATCCGCCCGCATAGACCCAAGCGGCCCTACACGGGCAGATGTACCTGGGTAGACACCTAGGTGGAATAGGCATATCTCAATCCGCTTCCATAGTCGACGACGAAGGAGACTTCAATGACCTAATCGTCAAGGATGAGGACCCGTGCCAGCAGCCGAGCAAACGATCTCGTGCCCTTCACTGGGCTTTTTCCTTTCTTTTTCTTCCTACAAATGTTTTGAAAAATGGTCCACCTGGCTCCTAGGTGCCCGCTTAGGCGGCCCGGACAAAAAATTCACCCGCCTTTACCCAGGCGGCCCTACATTGGCAGATGTACTTGGGCGGGCGCTCTGGTGGGCTAGGCATTTCTTGTTTTTTTAAAACTACGGGGTGTCCGAGGTTTTGGGCGCCCACTGAGGTGCCAAGTGTTGGGCGCCTGGCAGGCCACCTAGGGGCTGCCTAGCATTTTAGGGAAGTTTGGTTTCCTACAAAATAAGAGCAGTATGCTTATACTTGCTAACAAAAATTAAGAAGTCTTTCTTTCGTTTGAGGTCGCCCAAATGTCTTACATTCCAAGTAAGGATAAACAATAAAAAGGTTAAGAGAAAGAAGGACCTGATTCGTCCCTACTAGTCCCGAAGTAAGCTTCTTCCGTAAGCATCATTTCCTCCATAGCCTCATCAAAATTTGCTTCGATAGTAGATGACGAAGGAGAAGAGCTCACTTCAATCACTTGTTCGTCTTGGATGATGACTGGAGTAGTAGCACCTGGATGAGGACCCCGTGCCAGAAGATGAGCAGACAATCTCGTGCCCTTCACCGGGCTTTTTCCTTTCTTTGTCTTCCTACCAATGTTTTAAAAAAAGGTCCGCTTGGTGCCTAGGCGACCTGGACCAAAAATCCACCTGCCTATTCCCAGGAGGGCCCTACAAAGGCGGATGTACCTGAGCAGGCATCTAGGTAGGTGCCCAGGGCAGATGTACTTGGGCGGGCGCCCAGACGGGCTAGGCATTTTTCTTTTCTTTAAAACTACGAGGTGCTAGAGTTTCTGGGCACCTGCCTAGGCGCTGGGCGTCAGGCAGGCCACTTAGGGGTCGTCCAAGATTTTTTTAAAGCTTGCGTCCTACCCACTTCCTTTGTAGGAGTCTGTGTTTGAAGACATTTTTTAGCACCTTAGTCACCGATGCGGAATAAAGGGAGAAGACGGTCAATAAAGCCTAACAAACGGTGGAAATTCTGACAGTCTTAGAATGGCCCCAACACTGGTCAAGATCTTCATAAGGAATCTCAAAAGTCTCTTATTTCGACAATGCAGACTAAGAAATAGTTTCGACAAAATCAGCCTCTTGCACCCTGAAATGGACTCTATAATGAGAACTATGTTTCGGTGCATCAAATTGCCATGGGACCACCGCCATTAGATCCAACATGGTTGAAAACCCCTAGGGGTCAAATTTCAGCTTAAGAAGACATTTCAGAAAGAAATTATAAGCAAAAGAGCAAAATAGGAGGAGCCGCATGCTATTCATGTACGGCCACCCTGCAACTCAACTCCATTAAAGGGTCAGTCATAAATAGTGACTTTTGATGCTCATATCTCACCCGTCTCGAATAGAATCGTACTAAAATTTTGTGAGCATGTTCGTCTCGGTAAGACGAGTATTTCAATATGTGGCACGCCCTGCGCCGACCCTCGAGCGAGAAGAAAAGCTAGAGAGAAGTTGTTGATCCGTGAAGAAAATTGCAGGAAAATCAGCATCGTCACACCTCGCTTGAGCAGCCAAATCACGCCGTTCACGGGCCCGATCGATGTGAAACTAGTTCCATCGCATGCGTAAGGTCTAGGGCTATCTCTAGTTCGAACCACGTACATGATGAACTGTCGGATTCTGCACACGACGCCGATGAAGTGACTGTAAATTTCAAAGATGCAAAATCTTCGTTCGGATACGAAATCGAGCTTCGTTTATTGCCAAGCGAGTGTGACGGCATGCTCAGTATGATCCAGCGAAGAAATCACAAAAAAAAATCAATGAACGAGCACACTATTGATCCGAAGTTTTAAGATTGATCCAAATTTCAAGACACATGATCGTGCCCTGAAAACACGATCTGTGACTCGAAGTTGGTATCAAATTGATCACCATGCTGAGCCCTACAAGAATACAGTCATCTTACGATCAAATGGGCATCTGAATAACTTTGGATCATCCATGAAAAGGAATGCACGTTCTAAGGCAGGGGTAAATCTGTCATTTTGCACCCTATTTTTTAATTTCTTTAAAATTTAGTTAAATCTTAATTTTTAGCAATTAGGCTTAATTTTGATTAATCCACCCATGTTTAGGCACAATTCTATATATACCAAGTACTACCATTGTACGCAGACACCTCATTCATTCGCTAAGGAGAACTTTGCTTAATAAGATTTCTCTTTCTTCTCATTGTTGGGTCACATTTGGAGAGAGAGAGAGAAACGAGTGAGCAAATTTTGGATCGGTACCCTTAGGCTCAAGGTAAATGTTCTCTCTCTTCTTTTCTTTCTTCTTCGTCTGAGCTTCTCTCGGAGGCCATGCACGGTAGTGGCAGTGCCGTGCGAGCCCCTTCCCCTCTTTCCCCATCCTGTGGCTTCATAGGTTGTGCATGGCGATGGAAGCACCATGTGCGAGTTGTCTTCTCTTCCTCTTCATTTGTCTTTGCCTCTCCGCGAGAAGCACAGACAGCGATTCCTATTGCCGCCTGCAGGGATCTCACCCTGTTGCATGCTTAACGTAGACGACGATGCCCATCGTTGCCCGAGAAGAGTCGCGGCAATACCTGTCGTCGTCCACTGGCTTCTCTCGCGCCCTCTACCTATCGCCGCCCATAAAGGATCTTGGCGGTGCCTATCGTCGTCCGCGAGCTCCCTTCGCACGCTCTGTGCCTATCGCCGTCCCCGAGCCTTCTTCGTGCACTCGGTGCCTATCACCATCTGCGAGCTCCCTTCACGTGCTCGGTGCCTATCTCCATCTATGATCTCCCATCGCGCGCTCGATGCCTATCGTTGTCCTCAAGCTTCCTTCATGCGCTCGGTGCTTATCGCCTCCCGTGAGCTCCCTTCTCGCGCTTGGTGCCTATCACCGTCCACAAGCTTTCTACGTATGCTTAGTGCCTATCGCAGTGCATAGACTCCTCTCTGCGTCCCACGACCATCACCGTGCGCTTCACAAGAAGTGATCGCCACCTTCAAAGGGAGATACTGCCTTCTCACGTTGCCCACGACGATGCCTAATGCTGCCTGTAGTTCACTGTTTGCCCCCTTTTGCTGTGAGTAGCAGTGTCTAGCGTCGTCGGGACCTCCTTCCCTTGTCATCTCGTGCCTTCTTCTCATTCTCTCCTCTTCTCACTTGGCTGAGGGTGGATTCAGTCTAGCGTTGCCATAGTGGCCTGGCTATCGAGCAGTATTGTCGTTGTACTGGTCCTGAATACTATGCCCATCTTACAATCACACCAGATTAGGACAGTCATGTTGACATTGGTTTCAAGTTGTATCGTCGTCGTGCCAATCTGAGTTACTGTGCCCATCTTGCTATCACGCCGAGTTGGTCATTACACTGGTCAAGCTATCATGCTAGTCTCGTTCCCTTGTCGAGTCCCCTCTTCTTTTCATCACCCTAACTTCTCACCTTCTCATCCATATGAAGGTGCCTTTCCCTAAGACAAGGGTGGGTCCTTCAGACCACTTGTCTTGCAAATTAACCTTAGTAGTGTTGTGCAGAAAACAAGGAGATTGCAAGTCAAAGGAGGTGATTCCGAACCAGCTGAAGCAGCTGGGGGGCTTTCCATCGTGATCTAAGAGGGCGTTCGCACGAGTCAGCTCGAATAAGTCACAGACCTAGGTGAGGTTGGTCCTCACCTTACATCCAAAATTCCTCTCTCACTAGTTGGACACTTGCCCTTGTTTTATGAATGAGGTTTTCGAGAGAGCGATCTCAAGTCCCAGGTCTTTTGAACTCGAGACACGTGTCACCCGATCACCTAGATCAGGAGAAGTGAGATTGAGGCACCTAACCAGCATGGCGACTCCACTAGGGACTTATTACCCCTTTGTCGGTTCGCTATTATTTGATCAGTATCACCTTTTACTTTCTGCATTACATTCTATGGCATCGGGGTTATTCAACCCGTTCATCTGAGTCAAGGACTTTCTTATCCCCACACTCGTGACTGTCTCAGGGAAGCGAACTGCTTAAGTTTCTTTCCCTACATTCCTTATGAGTCAGGACTCACAGTCCGGCTTCCAGGTTCTTTTCTGGGTTGGTACGAGAAGGGACTTAAAGGTCCCTGACTCCCCGTTTCCTCGCTCTGGAAGGCCCCTTGCATTAATAGCACATCTGCTACCGCACACAGCATGCACCCTACTACCAGCAAGTCCCTTGCCGGTCATATTGCTGGGGTATGTCGGAAGGCTGCCCTGTTTACTCTCATGAAAGGCAAGCAAGTTGCCATCGCCCTTGAGGGTTGCTGCAAGGCCACCCCCCGAACTCCTTCCCTACCCCGAACCTCTACACCTAGAGGCTTGGCACACAAAGGCAGAGATCCTGAGGTCTCCACCCCACGCACACACCTAAAGGCTCATGGTCCATCCACTCGAGCCACGCTTTGGGGCAACTTTCATGCTGCCTCAAATTCGCGTTCAAGTCTAGGCCTTCTCGGGCCAAACCCTGCACGCGCCATACATCCCACAGCTCAGGGCAGCACCAGTTCTGCGTTAGCTTGAGCACATGAGGGCTGACCGCTCTGTTCTCCCTCTTAGCACTCACACTTCATCCTGTGAGGGATAGGCTCCCGCCCAGTCCCTCACAGACACATGCGCGTGGGTTTCGACCTCCCAAGGTCGAACCAGTGGACCGAGCCCGGGCTGATCCTCAAGTCACCTGGACAGCTAACCCTAAAGGTGCACACGCACCAACTTTGCAAACTCCTCCCCGATCTACACTCAAGAGGAGTCATGAACCAGTTCCTTCTTCTGCCACTCTTCCTTCACCAGGCAAACACCTTGAGACCTGGTACTCAAAGGTTTTCCTTAAGAGTACCATCTTGAGTCAACCGCCTCAAGTCAGACATGCACCCAGGCCTCACAAGGGAATTCGGGGCAATGGCCTAATGTCGGACAGAAGCCTGCAGCCTCTAAGGTAGCGATCTAGGCTACCCTCTATTCTTGGACCCCACTCTCTGCTCCAGCTAATACACACAGCCCTGACATGCTCAAGAAAGATGGGGCAGTCCAAATCTTAGGCTTGATTCTGGAGTGAAGTCCATAGCAACCTCAAGATTAAGCAGAAAAGAGGCCTACAGATTCTGACTAAAGAGACCCCTGAGGCAGTTGAGGTTACCACCTTTGATGACCTCCTGCCTCACAATCCCTTCTTCTCTCTTCGGATCCCTGAACCTGAGATAGTCCAAGAGTATTGCTCGATGATTACAGCCAAGAAGTCACTGTCCCAAGACCGTCAAGAACCGGTCCTCACACGATTTGCGTACAAGGCTCAAGTCCAGTAGGGGCATGTTGAGCCCCTGCAAACCGACTTGCCACACACGACTTGCCAACCCAGGCAGTCCAGTACTCAACCTGGCATTGACATTCTAGGAGAAACGGTCAGCGTCTTGGTAATCAATGAGCCGGATGATGCACAAGAAGAGCGAATGAACAAGTTCGAGGTAATGATGCAGTCCATCCTTGAAATGATGGATCGCCTAGAAGCCTCTACGTCCCCTACTTCTCACCATGAGATCTATTCTCTGTCTGGTGAAGACACGGTTCCCAAGAAAACTCCCCCCGGTCTCCCAAGACAGCTCTGCTTCCCGCGGGGTTTCCCAAATCGACATAGATTCCATGGTGGCCCACAGTCTCAAGAAAAAAGTCCCTGGCATGCAAGAGGCGCCGCTTTACCAAAATCCGTACCCCTCTTACATCGACCAGGTGTCGTTTCCCCCAAACTACCAAAAGGGGAAGCTCCCCCTGTTCAACGGTACTACTTCCCCGCACCACCATACTGCTTACTTCCAAGCAGCCTGTCGAGGGACGATGACTAATGAGCGACTTCTCCTCCGTCAGTTCGTCAAGACTCTCGAAGGGCCAACCTTCCAGTGGTATGCTCGGCTGCCTCCAAACTCAGTGCACACATGACAGGAAATGAAGCAGTTGTTTTATCAACACTTCTACGAAGTTCAAAGGAACATGGAAACTATCGAGCTCCTCACTTTGACTCAAGACCCTGATGAGCCAGTTGACAAGTTCATCGTCCGATGGAGAGAGTTGGAAACCTTTCATGCTACTCCCATGACTGAAAAAGAAGCAGTTCAAACCTGCATACGAAATATGCTGCCTGAGATCGCCCTGCATGTCGAGGCTTCCAATCCACCCTCCATGTCAGAGCTCATCTCTAAAGCAGTTCGTATAGAAGGTCTGTCCAAGCACCATAGTAGATCTCGTCAGCAACCCTCTGGCTTGAACTCCCGCTCCAACAATTGGGGAAACCAGCAAAAAACGGTGGTCAGTGCGGCTGTCACCACGACTGACACTAAAAATGCCACCCCTCAAACCCTGGACCTCTTCAAGGCACAAACATCTCAGGCTGGGGGCAAGCAGCAGTCCTATAACAGGGTCCCACCTCCTAAAAATATTAATCGAAGTGACTACTGGATCCAGCACTAGAACAAGGTGTATCCTTTTGACAAGGAGTGGGTTCCTGCACAGCTTTGACTACTACTGGAGGAAAACATGATTCGGCTGCCAGAGCTCAACACTGAAGAACAAGCGGGACAGGAGACACACGAGAGGTACTGTGCCTATCACAGGAAAGTAGGCCACCTCACGCAGGACTGCTATAAGCTCAAAGACATTTATCGAAGCCCTTATTAACAAGGGTTAGATAAAGCTCAAAGAGTTAAAGAAAATGTTCGGGGCAACTGAGGCTTCTCACATAGTGATAATACAAGAAGATGATGGGGCACCCGCCATCCTCCTTGCACTATTTCCCATAATGCTTGAAGAGGGACACATCACGCTAAAGCCGACAAGGCAGCTCAAGTTTCTGCCTCTAGGAGCTGAGAACCTCTAGTGCTCATATCACTAATACAAGGCCATTACTTGAGCGATTGCACTGGCTTCCATGAGCTCTTGGCAAAGAAGATGCGAAAATGCCAGGAAGTTCATGGTAACCCAGAAGGACACCCTCAAGTCCCTCTTCTACAAGTGCAAGAACTCTTAACACATGGCCGAGAAGTGCTGAGCTAGATCCTTTGCAGGCCCTCTTCAAGACGATGCTCCAACAGGGTCTCGTCACTCCTAAGCCCGCCAGGTAGCCGAGGCGTCTTGCCCAAGGAACAAAAAACCTCTGGTGCCCATATCACCAAGTATGGGGCAACGAGTTGAAGGAATGCTCTGGGTTCGAGGCTATAGTTGCTGAGAAGGTACATAAAGGCCACATTGTTTGTGCCGTCCTCCCAGAACGTTTCCAAACCATTGCTCCCATTCAAGAGGAAACCCCAATGCAGGTCCCCTATGAGCATACACTAGGCCCTTCAGAGCCCTCGACTTCTCAGCCTTGGGAAGTCTACCATGGGCGAAGTAGGCTCAAATCCCTAAAGCATGAGGCAGTCCACCAAGTTAGGACTACTCATAGGCCCGATAGGGTAGACCAAACACTTCCTCAGGGATCTAGAAGGAGACAAGCACCCAGGTTAGCTCGCTGAAGGAACCACATCCCTTAGCCACCAGTTGAGGAAGAATTCCCCAGGCCCCTTCCGGCGCTGCCAACCTTGCAGGACTTCATCCCAAGTGCAGCTTGCCTTATCTCTTGGTTCAATCAGGTGAATGTCCCTGAGTCACCAGCTACTCAAGACCCGTCCAATGCAGGTGACGATGCTAAAAGCACCCTCAAACAGTCAGAGCTGGGGCAAGACCTAAAATATCCCCTGCACGCGTCCAATTCCGGTGACGATGTAAAAAGCTGCCTGAGACATTCTAACTCTTCTTCTCCTCCCTTCTCTTCTATTTCTTCCACAGGTGCGATTCGGCAGTGCCTAGACTTCGACACTCTAAACATAGAGCTCGAAGGCACCAACATCAGCAGGTCGCACTAGAAGCGCTTAAGAAAGATGCTAACGCAGGCGGTTGGATTCTTAATCGTCGTCGATGCCCTAGTAGCTTATGCCAGGACAGAGCCGTCTTCAAGCTCTTGTTCCAAGGAAGCCTCCCATACGGTGCAGATCTTGGAAGTACCATCCAGAACAGGGCAAATGAACTTGAGATCGGGAAAGAAGCTGGAGCCCACTCCTCAAAAGCTCAAGGTCCTCAAGTTTCTTGATCCTTCACTTTTCCCTAAACCTCAACCTCAAACCTCTACATCCCTAATACAAATCCCCATTACTACCACACTGGCTGAACAATAAAGTCAACCAGTGTCACAAACCAAAACTCAACCAAAGCCTATTCCTAAACCTACCCTACCACCTACACCTGTGTCTGAATTAGGAACACAGAAGACTAATGAGGATAAAGTGAAATATGACGTAATTGGGCACTTAAGAAAGCTTTCAGCCCTTCTAAGTATCTATGATGGCCTTCTGCTGTTTAGAGACTATCTTATGGCCATGGTGCAAGCTTTTTCTAACACAGAGGTGTACGAGACTGAAGTGGAGCCTATTGAGGTTGACCTAGCCATCATAAGTGGGTGCTTGGCAATCTCTTTTTTCGAAAATGACCTTCAGTTGGGAGGAAAATTTCACAATCGCCCCCTCTTCATGAATGGTGAATTACATGCTTGCCTTATCAACCAGATCATGCTGGATGGAGGGTCGGCAGTCAACTTGATCCCAAGAAGGATTCTCACCTGATTGGGGTTAAGATCTGACGACCTCACTCCTACCCATAGTAGAAAAGCTGGCTGGGACAGTTCGTCTTTGCCTCAGGATTAGTGACCTCAATGATTATGCTCAGTTTCATGTAATCGACACCGATACGTCTTACAATGTCCTCCTCGGCCCCCCATGGCTTCACGATCAGGGGGTGGTTCCTTCCACACTCCACCAATGCTTAAAGTACATTCGAGATGGGAGATAGCACATGGTCTATGCTGGCAAGAGACCTTTCCCTGTAGTTGAGACTCATTATGCTGACGCTAAGTACTATTTCACTGACCTTCCAGCACCAAAAAAGTCAAAGGATGATGATTGGAAGCCTGTGAGAGAGACGTGACCCTAGTCTCATGATGATGTTGAAGATTTGGAATGAAATAATTATGGAAATGTTCAAGGAGGATGAAATACAAGGCAAAATCCTTCCTTTGACTCCCATCTACCCAGGTATACCTTGCCACCTCTCCGAGGTCATGGTGCCTTCTCCCGAAGACGAAGCTTCCCCCTCTACCTCTACTTCTAATTCGCTAAAACAAAATGACGAGCTAGAAGCAACTCCTGAGACTAAGGAAGCCCTAGAGGTAGATCTTCCAGCACCGAGGGTCGCTTATATGTCAGACCAGCAAAAGGTCCTGCATGTCCCCATGGCTCTTTTAGAAGAAGAATTGACACACCAACCACCAAGGAAGGTACTCCAAATTCTATCCTCCTTGAACAAGGGGATCACTAGTGGCCAAGAGAAGGTCTTGCACCTCTCAGAGGCTCCCAAAGAGGTACAGGTGGACAAGTGTCAGCCCTCCGACTCTCAGAAACAAGTCCCATGATAGAGCTGAGAAGTGAGGTCGTAGCATCCAAAATCAGTTGGAGGTTATGCGTGTTGCTTCAAAGAATTTGAAGGAGTTTGTCCCTGAGACTAAGACTTATGACGAGCTCAAAAGCAATGCACCTCGAATCGAAGCCAAGGCTCCCCAGATTGGAGTGTTTACAGCGTACAGGCTCACCAAATCATGAGAACCATGAATTATGAGCCCCTGTCCAATCAAACAATAAGAGGTGAGGAAGCAACTGCTCCCCCATGAGAGGTCATTGAAGCCACAACAAACTATCAAAAGATGAAGCAAGGAGTGGGCTATCCTTTCTTGTCACACGCGATGAAAAGGAAAAAACAATGAAGAAGAGGGGAAAACAAAAGACATGCATCATATAGAAATAGAAAATGACTATTTCATTCATCAAAAAGAATATTACAGGTGTCTTTTCTTTACAATAAAAGAAAAAGGAAAATAGAAAGAAGGCACTGTCAAAAGCGGTCAATGATCTCATTGACCTTCCCCTTGCACTCTTCAGCAGAGGCTCTCACTCGCTTGATGCCCACTCTCAATTCGGCACCAGCTGCTCGCCTAAGGAATACTCGAGGTCCAACATCTTCTGGCCTCCCAAGCTGTTGTCTCCTTCTCCAAACTTTTGAGCTCCTGCACCCACTTGGCAATCTTCACCTTCAGGGTCATTACATTGTTATGGAGCGTTACGGCCTTCTCGGCAAGTGCAGACTTCGGGGAGATAGTAGCTTTCATCTCTCCTACCTGGACCTCTGCCAGTTATCTGTTCTATGCTCGGGAAGCTTCTAATGACTATAGCTGCAAGCCCTCCAGAAGCGTTATGGCCTCTTCCACCTGCAGAGCCTTCATCCTCCATTCCTCCTGCTCATTGGTAATGCTGTCAAAGTAAGGAAGGACTTCGGGGGCGCTCCCTAAGGCGATCCCCCTCAACTGTAGGATCATTGTTCCAAGCTCTTCGAGAGACAACTCCTTAAGCTTCTGGAGGACTGTTCGAAGCATCTAAAAAATGATGCCTGACAGCCCACTAAAAGAGGGCCTGGGCAGTACAGTAGGAGCAAACACAGTGGGAGGATCCCCAGCGACAACCAAGGCCTCAGGCTCCCCAGATTTAAGGGCAACCTCAGGCTGCCTTGGTACCTCAGCAACAGCTCCCTCGCTCAGATCTGTTGCCATGACCACTTCAGGCTCGACCCCCTCATGCTCAGGTGCTGTAGCTGCATCCATTGTAAGCTCCGCAACCTCAGCCGGGGTAAGGATGACCTCCTCACTTGGAGCTACTACCTCAGTGTAAGGCTGCACCATGGTAGCCTCCTTTCCCAGGGCAGCGACTTCTCCCTGCCTCCTCTCTTCTTGAATTGCCATCTCCGCCTCGGCAGGCTCGAACCTTCTCACTCTTCTTCTTCGCCCTTATCCTCTGAGGGGGCCACGTCAACTACAGGCTCCTCCACAGGGCCTGCCTCTTCGGTAGCCAAGGGTACCGCCTCTGGGCCCTCCAAGCCTGATCCTTGGGGGTGTCCTTCCTCTACATTCCTCGTAGCTACATCACTTGAGGCAGAACCCTTCTGTTGCTCGGCCACTCCTTCTTCAGTTCTTGAGACGTCTGCCTCTTTTATGATCATGAGCTCTCTTGAATTTTCCCTTGCCATTACTACACCCTCTGCCTCGGTAGGCGCAACGACCTCCTAGGCTTCAGGGGCCTTCTCTGCCTCGACTACCCCACTAATCTCCATTGGGATTGGGCCCTCCTTCTTAGCCACGGATGTCACTTCCTGGTCCGAAGCAATTTCAATCGGGGTAGTGGGATCTGGGACACCATCTTGACCCTTGGGAGAGCCAAAGCAAGCTTCAGGAGAAAGAGAAGATGAATCCTCTAGAGCATAGGGTGAATTAAAAGCCACCGGAGATATGTAAGACTTCGAGAAAGCAACCGGAGAAGAGTCATTTGTTAGTTCTCAGACCACTTGACGCTTGGGACACTTACGCTTCGAAGCCCGACGAGCATTTGCATGAGGGACGTTCGGGGCATCCCGCTTCCTCTTCTTCCCCTTTGCTTGAGAGGGTGCAGCAGTTTTAGGAGCGCCCTTTCGAGAAGAGCCGGCAGCGAGTTTGCTATGAGGGCCGCTCCCTATCATCTCGTTCAAATCTTGGACCGGGCGCCCTTCATACCTTGCAACCTTGCGACCCTCTTTCCATTTGAAAATAGCAAAGAGATTGTAAAAAATGCTCTTTGACTTCTGCTCCATGTCGAGAAACCAAGACAGAGACCTGTGCATGACAATTTGGCTAGGCTGCCCACGGGTGCGCCAGTCCCAAGGAAAGCATAGGGTGAATACCTCCCCCAGCGGAGGAGTCCTTACCATCTTCCTCTCCCTCGTATCCTTGCTCTAACGAAAATTCTCCCCTTTCTAGGGGTGGCCGACATTCCAATACCCCTTACTGGTGATTCGCCACCAGAGTTCATGGGCTTCAGTCGCTCGCACTCTTCTACCAAAACATGATAGCACAAACATATTGACCTCTATGAACTCCAACCACGTGGCCCAAGTTGTGCGAATGTGCCTCGTGAGCTAATTCTCCCGGTGGGTTCGCAACTGGTCCTTCTTCTTCTAGTCGCCTTGCTATGCCGTTTCTCAAAGAATACAGAGAATGGGCAGCCTTGATCGAGCCCGTGCTGCTGAGCAAATCTATGAGGGAAATACCCCTCGAGTTTCGCACCGTGAACAGTGTGGTAGGGAAGAACTCCACCCTTGACACTTAACATATACATCAGCTCTTATGAGTGGTAGGAGCACCATCCAGGCTCTTTCCCATTTAGTCAACAAAGGCACGATCTTTGAGATTCCCTACCAGGAAGGCGGGCTTCCTCATGTGGAGATGGTTGTCGTAAAACAAACTATGCCCATGGTTGGGAGCATGGAAGATTGCTTTCTGCCTGGCAATCCTCAGCAGAAACGGGCACATCATTTCCTCCAATTCTCCGATTTGGAGGTAGGTGCCCGGGAAATAGGTCTCAAGCCAGCTATTTACATAGCAGATGGGTAAAGGCATCTTGAAGTCCCTTGGGAAGGCTTCTCCATCCACTATGTCATTCCATCCTTCATCGCCTTGATAGACTTTTCTCCTAAACACGGATCCTAGGCCATAGTAGATGCTGCAAAGGACTGGCTGTGCAAGAGCATATTCTCTCCCCCTCGCCATGTCACAGGCCGCATAGAAAGTGCCTGGACGGATAATATCTGCTCCGCCAGGGAGAGCAAACTTGCACAAGAAGAGTACCAAATAAACGGCTAGGAAGATATGCCCATTCTCCTTCTGTAGCTCAAAAACTAGTGGAGCCCCGCTTCTCACCTTTCATCGCTGATGCACCAGCTTCATCATCACAGTCCCCATAGAAAAGGGCCACCCACTTGGTGAAGGAGACGCGTCTCTTCTTGGTCTCAGACTAGAGCAGCTGGTAAATTCCAAATAGCTCCTGAAGCCTAGCTGGTGGGTCTTCCTTCCCGACCCATTCGCCATAAAAAATGATCGAGTTCGGGGGCACGAACTTATCGTACATACTACCAACGAGCGGCAACCCACCAATGAAATACAGATCTAGCAGAGATATCCCTGCTTCCCCATGATCGAGCAACCATGTGTTACTAACATGGCTCCAGGTTTCCAAAAGCACCTTGACCGTGTTCCAGCAACTGTCATAGTAGCCCACCGAGCACTGAATGGCGGCCAGCAGGGAAGCACGCTTCATAATGTCCCTGTACTGCCTCAGCACTTTCATGGTCCATGAGGAGTAACCCTTCAAATACTGGTGCTCTCCTTGCACCCGCAGCCTAGCAGAGGACTATTTCATGCCGGGGGCTTTCACCATCCTTTTGCCTAGAGTCTGCAAGTCCCCATTTGAGGCTACATTTCGGTGCAGGCAATGCAGGAGGCCTACTCCTTTTTCTACACTCACATTTTCGTCGTTATCTTCTCTCACCCCAAACCGAACAGGGTCACTAACAAAGGTGACACTTAAAGGCCACCTGGGTTCACATAAAGCCTCGGTGAACCAAATTGGCTCACCTCTCACCAAGCTTTCATCGGTGAATTCATTAGTATCGAGCTCCCCTGCTTACGAGAGGTTCTTCATGTCTAGAATAGCACCCGAAGGCTGGGCCATTAGAGCAAAAGCTTTGATACCAAAGGACGCTAAGGGACCGCGTAAAAATGCGCTCACAAGGGTATATCGTTGTGTCGCAGCCAAGGGCAGGACTATCATCATCTGCCTGCCGAGATGGTATCGACGTTGCGCAGAAGGCAGAACTATCGTCATCTCATGGCCAAAAGCAGGACTATCGCTGTCTCATGGCCAAAGCAGGACTATCGCCATCCGCGACCAAAGGGGGGTATTGCCGTCTCACGTCTAGAGGGCCATCGACTCCTAAAAATAGAAACACCTGCGCTCCAGCTATTTGTACATGCCACACGTGTGAGCCCCACCACCCTTGAAATTTGGGCACGCAGCCCGTCAAAGAGCCGTGAGCTGACACCACACGTGCGAGGGGCGACCGTCCACCTCTCGTGCCTCTCCACCTTCTCCCGAGCGTTGCAGGCATGTGACGCCTCGGGTTCTCACTGGCCTTCCTCTTCTCGTCGAGAACTCACTCCTGCTCTCCGAAAAACCCTTCCCCGCCTTCTACTCTTTACCAGAGTTGACGATAAACCACGGGAATCCCCAGAAAGCTTCCCAGTGACCCTGCGGGTTTTCCTTCTCCCTTCTTCACACCCCACGACTCACCAGAATTTCATTGTGGTTCTAGTGAGCCCATTGCTGCTCCTCCTCCTCCTCTTTCGATAACCAGAGCACCGTCAGAGCCTTCTAACCCTTCTACAACCTGCCCGCAATCGTGGAACTACCGAAAAAGCACTCGAACTTCGGCAAAGCACCAGTGTGACTCTCGTAGCTTCACCGAAAAGGTCTCAGTGAAGCTCTGAGAAGCTCCATCTTCCTTGCTTAGAGAGCCTTGGCACTCTTTGAAAATGCTCGTAAGCACGTTGCAAAGGCCATAGCATGTTCAAGCTCGCTAGAAAGCTCCTGAAGGCTTGGGTACTGCAGATTTTGGCAAGGAAACTCTTGACATAAGCTCTCCAGCTCTCGCCACTCTCTCTAATAATATCTCTTCAACTGTTTTACCGAAGAGATGGGGTTTTTTCCCCTTTTATACTCAGCAGTGCCACAAACTGCCCCTCACAAATTTGAAATGATGCTCCGATCCTCATCTTCAGATGGCAACAAGACCAAGCCGGGGCATGTCAAGCCCGAGACTCGAAAGGGCTATCGCCGCGAGCTTCATCAAGGAGCTATCGCCGTGCGCTTCGTCAAGGAGCTATCGCCGTGTGCCTCGTCAAGGAGCCATCGCCGCGTGCCTCGTCAAGGAGCTATCTCCGCGTGCTTCATGAAGGAGCTATCGCCGCGCGCTTTGTCAAGGAGTTAATGCTGCGTGCCTCACCAAGTGGTTAACGCCGTGTGCTTCACTCAAGGTCTAATGCCGTGTGCTCCATCCGAGACTTATTGCCATGCGCGTGCCATGACACTCCCATCCGGACCATCGTCTGGCCTCCCCATGAAGTTCATTCCCTGCACCACATCTTGTCATCCCCAGGGAGTCGAGTCTCCAATTACGGCTCTATTCCCCATGGATTCACATTCCCTACTCACACAATGGTCCGTGCTATGTGACTTTAAACTGCACAGCCATGGTCTGTGCTGCATGACCTTAAACTGCACAGCCCTGGTCCATGCTGCATGACCTTAAACTGTACAGCCATGGTCCGTGCGGCATGACCTTAAACTGCACAACCATGGTCCGTGCTGCATGACCTTAAACTGCATATGGTCCGTGCTGCATGACCTTAAACTGCATAGCCTTGGTCCGTGCTGCATGACCTTAAACTGCAACTGCATAGCCATGGTCCGTGCTGCATGACCTTAAACTGCACAGCCTTGGTCCATGCTGCATGACCTTAAATTGTATAGCCTTGGTCCGTGCTGCATGACCTTAAACTGCATAGCCTTGGTCCGTGCTGCATGACCTTAAACTGCATAACCTTGGTCTGTGCTGTATGACCTTAAACTACACAACCTTGGTCTATGCTGCATGACCTTAAACTGCATAGCCTTGGTCCGCGCTGCATGACCTTAAACTACACAGCCATGGTCCATGCTACATGACCTTAAACTGCACGGCTATGGTCCAGGTGCACGACTCTAAAACTGCATGGTCCAAACTATATGACCTTAAACTGTAGCGAAGGTCTAGTTGCACGACCTTAAACTGCATGGTCCTAACTGCATGACTTTAAACTGCATGGTCCTAACTGCATGACTTTAAACTGCATAGCCATGGTCCAAACTATATGACCCTAAACTGTAGCAGAGGGCTAGTTGCACGACTTTAAACTGCATAGTCCTCATTGCATGACTTTAAACTACACGACCATGGTCCAGCTGTATGACCTTAAACTATAGGGCACGTTCTGGCAGCATGACGTAAAAAGGCTTAGCGCCATGGTTCAAACTACATGACTTTAAACTGTAGCAAAGTTCTAGTTGCATGACCGTAAAATGCATGGTCCTAACTGCATGACTTTAATATGCATAGCCATGGTCAAAGCCACAAGACCTTAAAACTGTAATGCATGACACGACAAATTGTTCATACGCATAACTTTAACTAGATGGACCACCTCTTCACTAAGTGTATTGCATCAACATCCTCAGTGGAGTTAGGTGTATGCAAAAAACAAGGGGTTGCACTTACCCCTTCAATCCCTAGAGGGTCTATTTCATAGCAACATCCCCAGTAGGAGTCACATCCTATTGCAACCCAATGTCCTCAGGGAGTTAGGGACATTCTTATCCTTTCAACCCCCCAGTGGGGTTGCATCTACGCTTTGGCTTGTCATTCTTAGTAGAGTTATATACATACCATTACCCATCATCCCCAGGAAGTCACACTTGCCCTCTTAATCCCCAGTGAAGTTTGATCTTTATCTAAATATAGCCTTAGCTATTTTTATCCCTAGGGAGTCATATCGCTATCCACAGACCTATCCCCCATGAAGCTTCAACTACATGGCAACCCGCGCGATGGTCCGTGCTGCATGACCTTAAACTGCACAGCCATGGTCCAGGAGCACTACTCTAAAACTGCATGGTCCAAACTATATGACCTTAAATTGCAGTGGACGTCTAGTTGCACGACTTTAACTGCATGGTCCTAATTGCATGACTTTAAACTGTATAACCATGGTCCAAATTATATGACCTTAAAAGCGGAGGTCTAGTTGTACGCCCTTAAACTGCATGGTCCTAGTCGCATGACTTTAAACTGCATAAACACGGTCCAAGCTATATGACCTTAAACCATAGTGCAAGTCCTGGCTGCATGATGTTAAACTGCTTTGCTCAGGTCCAGGGGGCATGACCTTAAAGTCACCCCCACACGTATGCACAAGCCCTTTACGTGCATCTTCTCGCATGCCTTCCCTAACTGACCCGTTTGTGTGCGCACACCACCTTCATTTCTTCCCCAGTGAGTCCATCCACTTCATCAGCATCATCCATCAGTCCTCAGTGAGTTTCACCCACGCTCACAAAAAGGCAAACCATTCCACCGTTCATACTCAGCATCAGCTAGTGGGTCACCACTTTTCACCTACCACTCATCATCTTCCATCTTTCATAAGCAGCCTCGTACCATCTCCCAAAAGTGAGTCGAAACAATCAACATGCTCACTCAATGGCCTCCACAGACTGCCATTCATAACTACTACGGTCCAGCTGTATGACCTTAAACTATAGTGTACGTCCTGGCCGCATGATGTTAAAATGCTTCGCACAGGTCTTAAAGGCATGACCCTAAATACGCATTCACAAGGGAACGCCATGAGTAAAAATGACGGATGGGAAGGTCACAAAACCATGAGTAAAAGAGTTCCGCAAATAAAAACCCGGGCACTGTGAAAACCCCGAAAGGGCACCATAAGAAAAAATGGATAAAAAGGGTGGACATGACCTCAAGGTCATGAGTAAAAGAGCCCAAAAATAAAGGAGGTTGGTGAAAGCCGTCTCTACGGTGCCACTTCCCAGTCCAAGCGAAACCCGCAAAAGGCGTTTGGACCAACAAAAAGCAGGTTGACGCAGCATCACAGTTTTAGCTGGCACCCTATTGTCAGACATGCATAATTCTGGCTAGCAGGTCCACACAAAATTCTCAGCTGCCAATATCCAATCACAATCACGACACAAAATGGCTCACCCGGGAGTGAGAGCCTCATAAGATCTCCCACACTTTACCTCAAAAAACATAGAGAGTCCTTGAAGGAGAGGACGATGACCAAAAGATCCCTCCAAAATGCTAAAAGACCATCATGAAGGCATGAAACTGACAAAGTCAGGGTCCAACCTGCCAGAGACTTCAGGGTGATGCCTTGCCAAAAACCTTCCTTAGTCGACAGGTCCAGATCTTAGGGACAGGTCAGAAGCCCCCAACTGGACCCTGCAGGATGGGGCCTACGAGGCCGCCTCGTCAAAATTTCCCCTAGCTGACATGCTTAGATCTTGGGGACAGGTCAGAAGCCTCCGACTGAACCTCGCTCCTACAGAGGTACCCCGATCATCAAAAACAAACCTAGTGTAGCTGCAAACAATGCCGACCAAAGGTTCATAGGACTTGGCCGCCAGATGGGCCCGATTCTGACCAATGAGGTCCCTACAAAATCATCAAGCTGTCAAAATCTCAAATAATCCCTTGAGGGTGAGGACTTATACAGATCGCTCAAAAAGTCTCTTCTCCCCCTAAAGTCTCCACATATGGACTTGTACTTTGCATCTAAACGTCTGAGCATCCTTTCCGAATGTTGTCCCTCTCATTTCTCTCGAAGAACAACAATCGACGGGTCAAACTATTTGAAGACACTTTTCAACACCTTGGTCCCAGATGTGGAATACCAGTAGAAGCCGTTCAATAAAGCCTAACAAAAAGTGAAAATTCTGACAGTCTGAGAATGGCCCCAAAACTGGTCAAGATCTTCATAAAGACATTCAAAAGTCTCCTGCCAAGCTTTGTCATATTTCGACATGTCTAAGGCAGTGCAGACTGAGAAACAGTTTCGGTAGAATCAACCTTTAGCACCCTGAAACGGACCCTAGAACTAGAATTATGTTTTTGATACATCAAGTTGCTTTGGGACAACTGCCATGGGATCCGGCATGATTGAAAACCCTCAGGGGTCAAACTTCAGCCTAAATAGACATTTTAAGAAAACGTTATAGGCAAAAGAGCGAAACAGGAGGAGCCGAATGCTGTTCCCGTACGGCCACCTAGCAACTCAACTCCATTAAAGGGTCAGTCATGAATAGTGATTTTTTATACTCATATCTCACCTGTCTCGAATCGGATCGTGCATAAATTTTGTGAGCATGTTTGTCTCGTCAATACGAGCGTTTCGATATATGGCACACCTCGCGACGACTCCCGAACGAGAAAAAAAGCTAGAGAGAAGTTGCTGATCCGTGAAGAAAGTTGCAGGAAAATCAGCAGCATTGTACCTCACTCGAGCAACCAAATCACGCTGCTCGCGGACCCGATCGACGTGAAACCACTCCATTGCGTGCATAAGGTCTAGGGCTATCTATAGTCCAAACCCTGTGCATGATGAACGGTCGGATTCCAGACACGAAACCGATGAAGTGACTGCAAATTTTGATACCAGAATTTCAGATTCCGGCCAAAACTATAAAGTTGCAAAATCTTCGTCCGAACATGAAATCGAGCTGCATTTATTGCCACACGATCGTGACAGCATGCTCAGTGTGATCTAGATAAGAAATCACAAAAAAAAATCAAGGAACGAGTACACTATCGATCCGAAATTTCAAGATTCATCTAAATTTCAAGACGCATGATCGTGCCTTAAAAAAACGATCCGTGGCTCGAAGTTGGTATCAAATTGATCGTCATGCCAAGCCCTACAAGAAAACAATCATATTTTGATCAAATGGGCATCAAAACAACTCCGGATCATCCATGAAAAATCATGCACGTTCTAGGGCAGCACAGGGACTGTTTTGGAATTCCACAAATGGTTTGGAAGGGGTAAATCTGTCATTTTGCACCATATTTTCTAATTTCTTTTAATTCAGTTAAATCTTAATTTCCAGCAATTAGGTTTATTTTTTATCAATCCACTTATGTTTGGGCACAATTCTATATATACCAAGTACTACCATTGTACGCAGACCCTTCATTCATTCGTCAAGAAGAACTTTGCTTAATTAGATTTCTCTTTCTTCTCATTGTCGGGTCACGTTTGGAGAGAGAGACAGAGAGAATGGAGAGCGAAACTTTTGGATCGGTACCCCTAAGCTCAAGGTAAATCTTCTCTCTCTTCATTTCTTTCTTCTTCTTCTTTGTCTGAGAATCTCTTGGAGGCCATGCACGGCAGTGGCAATGTCGTGCATGCCCCTTCCCCTTCTTGTGGCTTCACAAGTCGTGCATGACGATGGCAGCGCCATGTGCGAGTTGTCTCCTCTTCTTCTTCATTCGTCTCTACCTCTCCGCGAGAAGCACAGACGACGATGCCTACTGTTGCCCGCAGGGGTCTCATCCTGTTGCATGCCTATCACAGACAACGATACCCATTGCCGCCTGCGAAGGGTCGCGGGAATACCTGTTGTCGTCCGTTGGCTTCTCTCGTGCCCTCTGCTTATCGCAGATGGCGATGTTTATCGTCGCCTGTAAAGGATCCTGGCGATGCCTATCGTCGTCCGTGAGCTCCCTTCGCGCGCTCGATGCTTATCATCGTTTGCGAGCCTTCTTCGTGCGCTCGGTGCTTATCGCCATCTACGTGCTCCCTTCACGCGCTCAGTGCCTATCGCCATCCATGAGCTCCCTTCGTGCGCTCTGTGCCTATCGCCATCCACGAGCTTCCTTCGTGTGCTCGGTGCCTATCGCCATCCGCGAGCTTCTTTCGTGTGCTTGGTGCCTATCGCCGTCCAAGAGCTCCCTTCACGCTCTCGGTACTTATCGCCGTCTGCGAGCTTTCTTCGTGCACTCGGTGCCTATCGCCATGCACAGGCTCCTCTCTACGTCTCACGACCATCGCCGTGTGTTTCACAAGAAGTTATCGTCGCCCGCGAAGGGACGTGCTGCATTCTCGCGTTGCTCACAACAATGCCTAATGCCTCCTGTAGTTCACTGTTTGCCCCCTTTTGCTGTGAGCAACAGTGCCCAGCGTCGTCAAGACCTCCTTCCATTGTCGCCTTGTGCCTTCTCCTCATTCTCTCCCCTTCTCACTTGGCTGAGGGTGGATTCGGTTTAGCGTTGCTATAGTGGCCTGACTGTCGAGCAGTATTGCCCCTGTGCTTGTCCTAAATACTAGGCTCGTCTTGCTGCCACACCAGATTAGGACAGTCATGTCGACCTTAGGTTCGAGTAGTGTTGTCGTCATGCCGGTCTGAGTTACCATGTCCATCTTGCTATCACTCCAAGTCGGTCATTGCACTGGTCTAGCGATCATGCTAGTCTCGTCCCCTTGTTGTCCCCTCTTCTTTTCATCACCCGAACTTCTCACATTCTCATCCATATGAAGGTGCATTCCCCTAATATAAGGGTGGGTCATTCGGTTCACTTGTCTTACAAATTAACTATAGTAGTGTTGTGCAGAGAACAAGGAGATTGTAGGTCAAGGGAGGCGATTCTGAACAAGCTGAAGCAGTTTGGGGGCTTTCCATCGTGATCTAAGAGGGCGCCTGTGCGAGTCAACCCTAGTAAGTCACAGACCCAAGTGAGGTTGGTCCCCAACTCACATCCAAAATTCCTCTCTCACTAGTTGGACACCTTCCCTTGTTATGTGAACGAGATTCCCAAGAGAGCAATCTCAGGTCCCAGGTCTTCCAAACCCGAGACACGTGTCACCCGATCACCTAGATCTGGGGAGACGAGATCGTGGCACCTAATCAGTTTGCTCATCAATACAGTTCTTCTCTTGCCCTAATCTTCTCAACAATCTCTTTAAAAACCACCCCAATTGGCAAATCAAAGTCCATCCCCCTAAATTTTCAGCGACCAAGTGAAAAAGCAAGGGCATGTCCTCATTGTGAATCACATTAAGAGGGACAAAAGTACCCACTTCAACCAGAGCCAACCCATCATCATGAGGGTCATTAACAAAAGCATCATCTCCACCTTCTCGTCCGTATCAGGGACAAACTCCCGTTCTTCCGTTGCACCTTCTAGCTCCACATATGGGACAAACATCCCTTCTTCCACTGCCATGTTAGTGTGATCCTCCTTAACTAGTACAATGGCCAGAGGATTGATAGCCAATGAGTCAAAGCCTGACCTCTGCAAAGGTCGATTTTTCCTAGTTGCCCTCCGATGCCACAAAGGATACATAGTGCTTAACAGAGAAAGCACCAACTGAATGACCACCATCGAATGAAGGCGAAGGGCAACAAACACAAACACAAACACAGCGGCTAGAAGATGGCTATTCACTGAAGCCACCTTCACCACCTTTACTTCTGCCACCGGAAGCTTGGAGAAGAAGCAACCTTCCACCATGCGTGCAGGCGCAAATCCCGGGCAAGTCACCACGTCGCTGCCATCAACTATCACCTTCTTCTCCGAAAATTGGGCCTCTAATCCCTTTCGTTGTGATACGCCGTTCACCTTCCCCTTTTCGGCATCATCAATTATCGAAAAATCTCGGTGGTCTCTCATAACCCATAACCTCCAGTAGACCCTCATCCTTTTCCATAACGCTAACCGAAGGACCAACCGAATTTTTTACGAAACGCCCAACAGGAATCCACATTTTTGAATTTTCAAATTTCAAAACTCTATCTTCCCTGTCCTGAAATTCTGGGGGTCATTCCTAGCTGGGAGAGCTATGCTGGAAATAGTCTTGGAATTGTCAAACGAAGCCTTACAACGACGATTTACTACTTGCCACCATTCAGTCCCACCACCGGAGCTGCAACCATCTTATCGTCACGATTGTCCCCCCTGATATCCTTAGTTTCAACCGAAACTCTGTAGAAAAGAACTCATGGCCCACTTGAAGTCTCAACCTATTTGGAATGGTGACCCTACACAACTTCCATATTCGGATTTGCACACATCGCAAATCTGGCCCTTCAAACGTCGTCTTATCAATGTCACAATATTCCCCATACCTATTAGCCAACACACGAAAAGTAGCCAACGACTAGGCATGGAAAGGAATACCAGACAATTTAATCCACTGGCTTTCTTTCCGTAAATATGAGGGGTGGGACGCAGGTTTCCAATTATCAAGAGACAAAAGCTTACCTCTGATTCTAACAAAATGATTCTGTAAAGCCACCAAAGCATCCTCCTTATTGGAAAGAAAGAATATGATCTTATTATCCCCTATAATTCTAAACTTCGGAGCATAAGACAAACCCCAGCATCTTCTGGCCCAATCAGTGAGACCAAAGATGTCATTCGAAGGGGGAGAGAATGACCCCACAATCAGAAACTTCACACCTGCTAACAAATCACCTAATAAATCATACCTAGTAGAGACCACAGGGTCGCCACAGGCATCTTCCACTGTATCATCCTCCCCAAACGCACTCTCCATTTAATATCCTTCTATCTCATCTCATTTTTGGATACTTCAATATATCAAAGGTCCCCAAACGCACTCTCCATTTTATGTCCTTCTATCTCATCTCATTTTTGGATACTTCAATATATCAAAGGTCCTTTAGATTATGGTTTGTTTTAATCTTCTTCAAATGATGTTGGATTCTTTGGATACTCTGATAATGATTAGGCATGAGATGTAGATGAAAGAAAAGATGCCTCTACTTATATTTTCTATATGGATTCCAATCAATGGTTATCTAAGAAACAATATGTCGTTGCAATATCTACCTATGAGGTTGAATATGCTATTTTAGCATCAAGTGTGTGTGAAGTAGTGCAGAAAAAAATTGAACCGAAATGGTTAATCGGATACGGAGTTGGAAGCGGTTACTCGATACTAACATGTAAACTAATCGGTTCAACGGGGCAAATCTCGGGCCGTAAAAAAAGTTTTAGAAAGAATAAAAATACAAAAAAAATCTAACAAAATATCAAAAATATATTTAAAACATTATTAAACAAAGCACATCCAAATGAAGTTGAAAATTAACAAAAAAATATGTATTTTAAAAGATTGATTTGTGCCTAGACGTATTTTTGAAATTTTCTAAAACAGATGGGAAAATATAACAATAAGTATTAATGGGCAAAACAATATCCAATCTTTGCCAAAATGATGAAAAACAATAAAAAAATACATTACAAACAAAATTCCTTACTTTTGGGATTTTATATAATTTTTTTGAATTTTTTTTAAAATACCCAGCTAGTTCACCAAAACCAGTCGAAACTCTGGTTCTGACCTAACAGAGTGGTTTCGATTTCAACCGCCCGATTTTTCGGGGTGTGATGCACTTTGGTTGCGGAAGACGTTGAAAGAGATTCGCCTTTGACAAAAGTGTGTAGATAACAAATCCGTAATTGCATTGGCTAGAAACCTAGTTCATCATGGTCCGTAGACACTTATTCCAGAGAGATCTTGAATTGGTATATTCTGAAGACCAAATAACGGATATCTTCACAAAGCTGCGTATATTTGAAGCACTTAACAAATATTAGAACCTTGTTGGGAATAAGAAATTTAGAAAAAATGGAATTAAGGGGCATTGTTGGAACTGTAAACCAAATTTATGGTTATGTTGAAAAGTCAAATTCCATTTTGGTTGAAAATTCAAAAGGCATGTTTATCATTTTATTTTCTTGGAGGGACGAGTAAAAGGTCAAAAAGAGGAGTAGAAGAAGAGTAAACTGCTGTATGAGTCACAAGAAATGTGTGAAAAAATAGGGGAAATTTAGAGTGAGAAAGATGCATTTTCAACTATTCGTGCGTAGTCTTCGTCCAAAATATATCTCAGATGCATTTTCGATAATCTCACAATAATCTAAATTTTAAATTTTTTTTTTTAATTGCTTTTTCCATCATTCATTTTAACTTTTAATGGACGTAACATTTTTTGATATCTATCTTAAAGATGGACGTTTGATAGACAAGGGACCTTACGGTGATGGGTGCGCTGGCTGACTCACCAATGTTTTTTATACTCACTCACATATATTCATTCATTCATGGAAAATTGTTCCATGCAGGCTGAATCACATTTCAATATGCGGTCCAAGATATAAAACATCTATCTTAAAGATTGGATGCAAATAGGTGGTCCATCTAAAAACAATTGAAACTAACGGTCCAAATGTTTTTTTAATAGAATTATTATTTGTAATTTTCAAAATTTATCTATTGTTTCATGGGTGCATTTGGCATACGGATGCATCCGTAGCTGTAGAGGTAAGGTGCACCTTCCAATTTTATCATGGTATATAATTTTGATGTAAAATGTTCTTAAGATTATCTAAAAATTTATTTTTATATCTAATTATATAATTTTAAATTTAAAAAATAGTTAAAATCAAGTAGATCTATAAACATAGGAAAATCTTGAAAATGGACGTTGTACATAATATGTTGTAAAATGCACTATTTCTGAGATGTAAAATCTTTTCATTTTTCATGGTCATACATCTCGACGTCGAGATGATCAATCAAAGGGTTTTTCAACATTAAAACTACCTTTTCCGATGGATTTTTGAGATGCATCCGTAGTTCTACATTATAAGGTTGCATCTTTATATAAACTTTTTTCCATTGTTTCATATCTATGATCTCCATGTTAGAGATTAGGTGTCCTTAAAAATTAAATCCAAAAATCCATCTCAAAAATAGATTTTGAAGAGGTGACTCATTTCTACACTGACTCAGACACTGTGTCCTTCACTCATTTATAAAGATGGGAACCAGGCAAAGCCCTCTACTTCGTTATGTCCATCGTTGCATCTCCTCCCTACTGAAAAAGGAAAAATAATCAATCAAGCACTTATCATTAGAAAGCTTAATTTGATGAAATGTTCTATAATGGACGAGGTTTCAGCAAGGCTGGTGCTTCATACAACCTCAGAAGTCAGAACCCTACCCGAAAACTCAGATCCAGCATTCTTGTAGAATTTATATCTCATGAAAAAATGGTATATATGTTGTAGATCAACCAATACTCGAAATACATGGTAAAAAAATGTGTTGCTAACTATATGGTCCATTTTAAAGGCTTGACATCAAAATTTTCCCAAATCCGATTTTTGTCGAGATGGAGATGTCATGTTTGCAAACTTTTTTGGCACATGGTTTGATTTTTTCATTTTAAGATTTGAGCAGCCTAAGATTTTCATAGTTAAAACACTCAAAAAAACAAAAAACATAAAAACCCAAAATCCAAACGAAAAAAAGAAAGATTTTCATCGTTCATGAATATAAACTGCCACATAACTACTTCACAGGTACTATTTGTTCAACTTCACATGAGTCAATATTTAGTGCACATACTTCAGTTATTAATTAAAATCTTTAGCTCCCTCTCTCTCATCCATGTTTTCTTCTGTTTTTGCATATCCTTTCTCAGAAGAGAACCTTGACGATGGCTTCCTAGCTACAAGAACCGGTCTCAACATGTGTTCCTCAATCAATAATGGTGAATCCCTGGAACCCACTGCTCTTTTTCTCTCAATTTTTTTTATCAAGAATACTTCAACCCAGTGCTTCCCCTCTCATTTTTTTTATTAACAATACTTCAACCTGCTGCTCTCTCTCTCATTTTTTAGAAAAGAAGAAAGGGAAAGGAGCAGGAGAGAGGATAGAGAAATTGGCAGGGGAGATGAAAGAGAAAGGGGTATAAAAGCAGAAAGAGATAGGAAGAGAGAGAAAGGGAGTGGGATCTGGAAGCCGAGACTGGTGATCATGTCTGGAAACAATTCGAGAGTGATACTGAATCAAGATGAGGTAGAGAGAGAAGCTGAGAAAATCGGAGTTGAGATCACGATGTTGAGCCCTACCCCATTAACCGAGCTTGCAAAAGCTTACAGAGTTCTCAATGCTGTTGACGTTATGGTGGGTGTTTATGGAGCAGCCATGACCCATTTATTGTCATAGGGTTGCAGCCCTATGAATTTCATTTTCCGAAAGTACATGATTATCAATCCGTCAAGTTCTATTCTTTTACTTTCTAATAAATGCCGACGTTGTATTTTGAATAGCAATCAAATGCTTCTTTTAATTTAATGACGGGTGTGGTTTTGTATAAGGTTGCAACCTAAAACATTCAAATTACGACGCACCTCCAAATTTTATTATAAATATAATTTTGATATAAAAAATTCTTAGGATGGCTTAAGATTCTATTTTCATCTCTAATTATGAAATCTTAAACTCTAAAATGGTTCAAATCAACTATAATTTTAAACACTTGTAACCCTTGACAACGGATAGTGGATAATGTATTGCAAGATACATTGTTTTTGTTGGGTTTATGTGGCCTTTAAAGGCCCTATCAGTGCTTGTAAAATGAAATGATATAGTGAAACATGAACTCAGTAGGAGTGTGGTCCCTCGTGGGCCATATTAAGCAAACGAGGTTTGCTGATACCGATCTAGGCCAGTCGGTTGGAAAAAACCCATGTTTCCTAGGCATCAAGAACAAATCGATGACGGTTTATGGGTTAGCCCTTGATGAGGTCGGAGAAATGCCCGGATGAGTGAACCGAGGGACTGTGTGACCTTTGTGTGTGCTGGTGGCCTACAGAAACGGGGGCCAAAGCCTCATCCATGTGCCATCACAGGGCATGCATATCGATGGATTGTTTGGAAAAACCAGAAATCCACCTTTTAGGGTGAAGAGTACGCATGTGCGAGAGATACCCCTATGCACCATAAGAGCTATGGTCGCATCAAGTCTAGGTGACCTTGACTCGTCTCTAGGGAAGAACCTGAAATCTACATACTGAGATTGCGATCCCTTGGCTCATCGGCTAGACTTTGGTGACCAGCTAATGAGCCCCTGCTTGAACTGTGGGTCATGGGAAACACTGGGTTGGTTTGATAAAGCAAGTGTGGTATGTAATCCTCAGTTGAAGGTGGAGTGCCCCATGATTGTTGATTCTTAAACCATATTGATCCTTTTCCCATCAAATTAATTTCATTGTGTTTGTTTTATGATGAAAATTATTTTAATATTATTATTTGAATTTTTATGAACTCATAGATATTTTATTTATAATTTTTGGATTTACAAAATTAAAGATATTGATTTACAATTGTTTAAATATTCAAATAATATTATAAAATCTTTTTATTAATTTTAAATATATAAAAATATCAAAAGGGGCCATTGTGCACATGGGCCCGCCATATTTTTAGATAGTGGGGCCCATGAGTGCCTCCCTTGGGTGGCACGCCCCGCCCTTATTCTCTTTCCTATTTTTTTGGTGATATAGCATGTGACCATATGGTTGGAAGATATGACTTGAAATGGATGGCTCAGATCTCTCACACCACAAGTCACCCTTGATCGACGGTCTATGTTCAATCTCACAAGAAGAGGCAAGCCAAAGAAAACCCTAAGAAACCCTAATCTTATTCAAAGCCTATAAAAAGGGATCGTCTCTACCAAAAATATCTACGCCTTATCTTTCTATCTCTCTCTTAAAGAAAGTTTATCTCTCTCATATTTGATCTCTCTCTCACAATTTTTAGGTTATAGAGTTCTTCTCTCCTATCTCTCAAACAAGGATTTATGGCTAAGGGTTTTAGGGTTTAGCAAAAAAAAATCCATCTCTCTCAAACTAGATTGTTAAGAGAATTCACCTAGGGTTTGAGTTTGTGATCAAAGGGGTTCATGTTCCATTGGTGTGGCTTAGCCGAAATTTTCTTTCCCGGTTCGAGATTGAAGCTAGACCGTTGATCCTGTGCCATCGGATGGTGGTGACTCGGTGTGGGGTGTAATAAGCCCGATTGAGATAATCTCCAGCACTCTTCCTTTTGTTTCTTGCAATCTTATCTTTTATTTTCAAGCATAGTGCACAGTTGTTTCAATGGCATCAAGTTGTTAAGATATTGGTTTTAAATTTATCTTATTATAATAAAGATCACCTGTAAGTGATCTTTTGCCAAAAAAAAAGGGTGAAAAAAAAAAAATGTATTCCCCAATAAAAGATCACATAGGTCTTTCTTTTAGTTTTTATGACTCGAAGTTTTTTTTTTCTTTTCATATTCATATATCTTGATATCGAGATAATCAATTAGAGGGTTTTCTAACATCAAAACTGTTTATAATAGATTTTAGAGGCCCACCTTAATTCTACATTATTCTACATTTTAAGTTTGTTTGTGAGTTTTATGAACTTTTTCCTTAAATGAGTCATTATCACTTGAGCAATTGGTTTTGCACCAACCAAAAGCCCTCTACGTTGGGGTAAAAGAAAAATGAATATGCAATAAAAACAATTAAAAAAAGCAAGCAAAAGTATCCAAGCATCATAGAAAATATGATTTAACTTGGTTCAACAATGAGAAACAAGGCCTAAAAGCCTTCAACAATAACTTATATCTGCCTGATAATAATAAAGAGTTTTACTTATTACTTCAAAAATGAGAAACACACCTTCAAAGGGCTCTCTTTCCAAAGTCCCTTTTAAAACACAACCAACAATACCTAATGTAATACCTAATGTAATGAGTACTCACACAAATTCTCTCTAATAAAACACACTTTCCACTCACTTTCTCTCTAAACAAAAGGCTTGTCAATCCTTAAAGTCTTTAAAAGAAGGAAAATTGTTTCATGAGTCAGCAAGAGCACTTACAAACGTCCATCCTTATCTAAAGTGTATTGTTCATAAACAAGAATATGGGCACTGGGTAAAAAAATAGTAAAAAATATATAATTTTAATGTTAAAAGTTTATTTTTATTTTTATATTTATGATCATCTTGGCTAGACGATGAATAAATAAAAATCAGAAAAAAATATCTAAAATGAATGGGGGGCCGCATATATACATATGTGTTGGCCGACTCATAGTGACCCATCCTTGGTGTAATTTGGACGGAGTAAATGAAGAGAGGGGTGTTGACGTCTCATCTTTAGAACTTGGAGGGTTCCTGCATCTCCTGTAGACCGGAGGGATTATCTAAGGACTATAATCATAGAGAGGGGTATATTAATCTTTTTTTATTAAAAAAAGAGATTACTAAAAATTTGAAAAACTACGGATATGGTAAGATTTATTCTCACATTCAGTGGCATGCTTCTCTCACTGAAGTTAAAAGATTTTTATCATAATTAAAACTTCAAAATTTCAAGAATATATATCCCAAAATTTTAGGACTCCTAACTCTAACTTGCACGGATATTCTCAAATTTAATGACATGCTTCTCTCAAGAAAGCTAAAGATTTTTTACTTAATTAAAACTTCAAAATTTCAAGAATAAAAGATTTCTTTTAATTTGAATTTAGGGAAGATATTATCTTTGAAGAAGAAAAGATTTCTTTTAATTTGAAATTTAGAGAAGATGTTAACTTCGACAGAAGATATTCTTTTAATTTGAAATTTAGAGAAGATATTATCTTTGAGGGAAGATATGATCTCAATAAGGAACATTATAAATAAATTATCTCAGCAAGGTACCTGACAATTTTATCACAAAAATTCGTACTTATATATATCTTTCCTAGTTCTTACATGCTTAGGATTTAAAAATGATGCAGCAGGTTACTGAAAGACATTGTCAACAGCCCCAAGAATCAGACCAAAGAAAAATCATGTTTCTTTCTTCCTTTGCATCATACTCCCCTTACTCTCCTTCATCCCAACTTCTTCCTTCCTTTGAACCACATCCCCCTCTCTTCCCTTCCCCTCCATCCCAACTTCTTCTTCCTTCCTTTGAACCACATCCCCCTCTCTCCCCTTCCCCTCCATCCCAACTTTCTGTACCTTTTTGTACAGTACTCAAGCAATAAAGTGATGTCGCTTCATAATCTCGGATTTAAGTTAACATATCAGGCTTTGAAGCTCCATGCACCGAGAAAAACAGATGATCACCATGACATTATGCGATTGAGGATAGTTAGCAGCGATGACATTCTCTGTTTGTCTACGAGGGAAACGTGTGGCATGTGCAAAAAGGATGTCTTCTTTGTTCACAACCCTTTAACTTGTCAACATTTTTCCTTCACCAATTACCTCGAATTTTATGTGTCACAATTTGGTTTTATTTCGATCATAAACGTTGCAATTTCAAGATTTTAGCTCAAAGTAAGGTTGTTAGAAATGACTGCAAATTGAAAGAAGGAGAATTCTTGTTTTTCATCTCATCGACCGGATTATGGAGGAGGCCTCAACACTTTGTTCCTCATGCTGCCTCAAGGGATATAGTCTCTATGGATCACACTTGCTACTACACATCTGAAGGCCATAATTTGGTGGCTTTCGACATGGAGAGAGAGGAAGCAGACATTATTGCTTCTACTTTTCCAAGAATTGAAGGAAAACCCAGTTGCAGTAAACTATTAGAGTGGAATGGTAGCCTCTCTCTTGTTCAAGTGATGGGAGATCTCAAATTGAATGTGTGGGTTCTCAGCAAAGAGAAGCACTGGTTGGAAGTAACCTGCGCATGAAGTTTTACTTCGGCTAATGAGGGTTTAACTAATTATGTCCCTGTTCTATGGATTGGAGATGTATTGATATTGAACGATGGTTGCAAATTGTGGAAATACAACATTAAGAGTGGTGAATTATACTCTCTTTTGATGAGTGTGCCATAGCTTCGCAGCTTACAAGCCCAGCTTCTTCTATTGGCAAGCATAAGACTGCATATATATGCAAAGTCTGGATAAATTTCTTTTGAATTTTAAGTCTAGTTAAAAGAATAAATGCAGTGCGTAATTCCACATCCAATGGTCAATGGTCAAGATTAATTGTGACCTCCATGTACCAAACATAATGGTCTGATTGTATACTTTTCATATTCATTTATTGAATTTAATTTATTCAGTTTCTTTCCCAACTTCTTATTCTCTATAGTTCTGATTTCTTATATGGGGGGTGATTTAGATATGGCTATTTGTTTCTACACCGAAATCAAATATGAACCACATAGGAAAGTGAAAATTTATACTTCAGCACTGACACATCATATGGGGATTCTATGTGCCATAAACTATATGATTATCGATTTGTCAAGTTCTATTTTTTACTTTCTAATAAATGCCAACGTCATATTTTGAATAGCAATCAAATGCTTCTTTTAATTAAATGAGGGGTGTGGTTTGTATAAGGTTGCAACCGAAAACAATCAAATTAAGGCGCACCTCCAAATTTTATTATAAACGAAAAGACTATTTTCCTTTTGTAAAAAAAGCAATATGTAAACAAAAATACTATTTTCTAGCACTTAAATGATTTGCATAAAACTCTATACAAAATTCTTTTGGAAAAAAGATATCAACAATGTCCATAAACAGTATGTGGAAAAGATGAAAGTTCCTCAAGGGCTAGATCCCACCATTTAGTTTTTAAAAAAGCAATATTTGTGTAAACAAAAATACTATTTTCTTGCACTTAAATCATTTGCATAAAACTCTATACAAAATTCTTTTCGAACAAGATATCAACAATGTCCATAAACAGTATGTGAAAAAGGTTAAGGTTCTTCAAGGGCTAGATGCCACCATGCAGCGTTCAGTATCAAATTTACCATGATGCTTTAGTAAACCAAGAGTTAAAGCAAATATCAAGTAGGTCAAAGTCCTACTACAAGCCAAATACATTCTCTACTGTCATGTACCTACATATGCCAGCATGTTGCGACCTTGAATCTCTAAACCTATTTCATGAGCACCCTATATTTTCATAGGAAGCAGCCCACTTCCCCATAAGAGTGAATCCATCAACAATTGTCTCAAGCATATCACTCTCCTACGCATTAACCACAAAATCATTATAAGTCACAAACTCATCCTACTCATGTGATAAGTATAGGATCAACTAGGGAAGGACATCATTTAATATTTACAAATGATAGCACATGAAGATATTGGTTCAAAACATGAAGAAGAAAGATCTAGGCCCCAAGAAGGCCTAAGATTTATAGTGGAATGGAGATTTCTAACAATGGTGAATGGGAACCAAAAATGACACACATAAGCTACTGTGGCCTGTGTCAAGGTGACTCTCAATCATCCTTTTTGTTCACCATTTATAGAAGACTTTAGAAGGAGGTTAGTAGAACGACAACATAAGGGAATCATTGAAGGTTTAAGCCAAGCCCATGAAACATGATGATACCATATCTTAAATTTGTTGTTGATACATTATGCTTTTGTAATGCTCTACCAAATTGGGCTGTGAAAGAAAAGTATTATTCTAAGCTTCTTTCATTTTATCTCAGGGATGAGAGCAAACATATCCAAAGTTACAATCATGAGCGTTGGCATCCTAGAAAAGATGTTGGCCTTCTAAGCAACAGCATTTGAGGGTGAGGTGTGAGGGACGCTAAGGAATCATAACCTTTTTTTTATGTTCTTTACCGTATTTGCGATTCATGGCAGATAAAAAGTGAACATAAATATTCAAAATAGCATTTTACTAGACAGAGAATATCTGCTTGGGAAGCATGGGGATTTTGATGTTGACCCTATGAAGGTCAAGGACTTCATCCCAATAATTATTTAGAAAATAAACAAACTCCCAGTGCCTTATGAATTTCACTAGATCTAAAGCAAAAGAATAGATAGCCATCCAAGCTCTTACCAAAAAGAAAGAAAAAACACAAAACTGTATGAACAATTTCAGGAAATTAAAACATGCTTTGTAGCTCAAATTTTCAAATTATCGAAAAGGAGAGGCTCACACTTAAAGAACATGAGGATCAAGTTTACAATAACTACATCGTGTTTTTCTCTTTTGCGTATCTAGTTTAGGGTTTTTAGGAACCATTTGAGCGAAACAAAATATTTCCTGCTCAAGGGCTTGACATTATTCATCTGATTAATCCGAATAGTAAGAACCAAGTCTATCATAACCAGGATTCATACTACTTTCAGATTATCCAATACATGTTTTTCAGTTAGGGATTCCAGCGTAAAAGTGTATCAATACAATGTCCATTTCTAAAGTTATTAAACTAACTTTTTCAAAGTAGCATAACCCAAAAAGCAAGACATGTTAGTCATAAATCAACATCCATATCCTTGCAATTATCCATCTAGACAGAGAATGGGGAAAATTTCAAAAAGAGAATTAGAGTCATCAATGAGCATGTTGCCATTCTTGCACTTAACCATCAAGATAAAGAAAATGGGGGAAAATTTAGAACCTATAAAGGATCATCTTTTAAGCATTAAACCAAGAGAAAATTGTAAATTGGAGCATTTAGCATCTTTGATACCTCATCAAATCTCCTAGACGATCGTCTTGGAAAATAGGAAAAGAAAAGCACCAGCTTAACAATAACTTTTAAGTGTACACAACGTATTTACCTTAAAATAAAAAAATAACATGCAAAATAAAACAAGTTATTCATGTGAATGATTCCATACCTGACATACATTTTCTGGAGAAATCTGTGAATGAACATTAATGAAAATAACTATATTTTTTTCATTAACAATTTTCTCTTGGTGACATGAACTATAATGAAAGATACTTACTGCTAACAAAGTGCTAAGAGCGGAATCCCCTGTCAAATATGAAATTTAACTGCTGGAGGTTACAATCACCCCTAAATGTCAAATATGAAATTTAACAGCTAGGTGTATGTGATAAATTTTTTATTTTTGTTTTTATGTATTTGATCTTGTTCAATGGGACTAATTTCATGTCCATCAGTCATGGTTGATTGTGACTTCCTTGTATTATAACCTTAGCTGGGGCACATGTGGTGCTACCACTACGACTCCAAGCCCATTCTCACCTATCGCATTCAAAAACCATTGACGATTTAAAAAACGGGTAGGGGCTCGTCATCCCCACTAAATTGCTAAAAAAACAAATCGTTTTATTGTTTATATTCATGACTTGAAGGGAAAATATTTAAAAAGAAAAATGTTTACATTGCAGGTTTTTTTAAAAGAAACAACAGAGTTTTTGCTACATTGGATAGCAATGTATTGCTTCCATCTCTCTCTCTAAGGTTGATATTGAACCAGGATGATATTTAAAAGGAATTGATATGACTCTAATTGGGATAGCTGGGTACCATTTTTTGGAACTATACTTGGGGTGTACTGGTGTGCCCCCAACCCCTTCACACCAACACCCCCCCCCCCCCACAAAAAAGCTTGTGCCTGAGTGTATGGGCCGTGCCCCTCTCTTGGGGCTAGGGTGGGGCATGTCCCCTGTTTTCTTACAAATATTTTCTAAGAAGGTTATGTGTGCGATTTGCTCATCATCTTTTTCTCCCACAAGAAGAGTTTATGGGCTCCTTTTTAACATATAAGAAGTGTTTCGAAACAAGGATGGGTTGAGTTTATGAGTTCATTTTTAACATATCAGAAGTGTTTCGAAACAAGAATGGGTCCGTGCTCAAGTCAACTGCCAACCAGGTTTAGTCAGTGACCGACTTGGTCTTTGGTAAAATTAGGAAGGCGTAGGAAAAGAGCCCGGGCTTAATTGGTTAGTACTTAATGATTTGCAATGTGGCTCAAGTCCTAAGAAGGGTAGGGGCCCTCTCCACACTGACTCATTGAAAAAATAATAATTAGGAAGAAGCATGATAGGCCTTGTCTCGGTAAAATACATTATTTGAAAACAACTCATACTAACTTGGGTCACTAGCCCCTGCCATCTACCAAAGAGGATGAGCGGGGTGACAAACTTGGTCTAGTTAAGTACAGAAGACATCTAACTCAAGCCTGGTCTTTGGCATAATATGCGAGGCAACTGATTCAGTTAGACTCGCCCAATTCTATGTTTCTCATCCAGAGAGCAGCTTGCCAAGTCTAAGTGACTCACTTGATCATTGAAAAAAAGAGTAGCTTGCCAGGTCTGATTTGAGCATCGAAAAAAAGAAAAAGAAATAAGAGAAAAGCAAGTCTCAAAAACTGAAATTGATGGAAGCCTATAAGAAGTCAATAACAATTCAGAATCTTTCATGGGAGAAAGTATAGACTAGGAAAATGTATTTAGAATGATTAAGAGAACAAGAAGGCTTAATTCAGACTTGAATCCACATAAATGGATATAACACCAAAAAAGGAAGAAGGGCAAAATACCATAGAGTTAATCAGATCTTAATTGAAAACAACCGCAAACAAAGAAAACAAACAATACAAATAAATTATTGGTCGAATTGATGAAAATAGAATAATAGCCAAAGCAATAATTCTCTCCAAAGGAAAATTCCAATCGCAGGTAACCATTGTAGAATTAATTGCAATTATACTTAATGATGGAGCAAATAATTGCAATTGAGGGGCGTTTCTCTATAGGCAAGAATTGGGCCCCGTAAAAACTGGGAAGGTCTCCAACTAGATACTCGTCATCATCCTCACCATTATAACCCACCCATAGAAAACTCTGATTCCTATGCACTTTAATACAACTCCGCTTCACCAATTTATTTCCCCTTATATCGTAGAGTAGAAGCTCAATTTTATTCTTTATGCTCCAGAGTGAGGGGTTCATAGCCACATAATGCTGGTGCAAGATTACATCCCTAGAAGAAAAAGAGAGGAGAGGCTCACAACCTGTCCAAAGGCCAACCCTAGCTTTCTCCTCCCAATGGAACATCATCTCCCCAGCTTTTCTCCTCCAATAGGCAAAGGTTCCATATCCTTATCACTCCCTCGACGGACTCATCAACTAGGCAGACTCTATCTCCACTCCCACCCTCCACCAATTTGAACTTCTCATCTCTATTGTCTATATCAAGAGGTGTGACCACTGAGGCTTTCACTTTAGAAGGCAACGCAAGAGTTTCCCACTTCCCTCTACCCATGTCCAAGATGGCAACCCTATTGCCATTGTAGAGTTGGTAACATCTTTCCTCTTATGCACAGATAAGTAGCCTTATGCGGATGAGAAAACATTTCAAAACCACCTATTATCTTTTTCCAATGTCCCCTGGAGGAGCTAAACAACCAATGCTCAGCACTAAATGATGTATATATGAAAAGGGTCACCAAAATTGTAAAGGATAAGCTAACGGGGTTGAAATAAAATCCAAGGATGTGACTTTTAGATCTTCCAGACCATAGTGGAAGCTTGGGGAGAGCAATGTGCTCCTGCATTGCGGGGTTACAGATCGAGAGGGCCAAAAAATCCATGAAATCCCAGATCATGTAGCACATCAAACCGTGGCTATGCGATGCTATATTGTTGTGCTGGTGAAGATCACCCCTTAATAGCTTTATAGGTTTAAGAGGTATCTCTGTGTCCTTCACTATATCAAAGAGGCTTAGACAGAAGAGGTTCTTCTTGATATAGAAGAGGGCAAAAGGGGAAGAAGGTAAGAGCGGAGAGATATAATGGATTCGAGCAAAGTAGGGAGAGGAGAGAAAATGTTTCCATGATATGGACAAGCACTTGAACTTACATATGGATTTTACAGGTAGTGATGAGAGGATCTGACCGATAAGTTCGTTTGGAAGTACTAAGTTCGTTTGGAAGTCCATGGCAATTTTCTTCTTGTGAAACTTTTTTCCTTTAGATATAGAATTGGGTATAAAATTGGGTGGGAAAGGTAGTGGAGTGAAGAGGTCTCCATAATGAGAGGAGAGAGAGGGATTGTATGAGAAAAGAATAGAGAGTTATATTGTTTTTGGAAAAAATAGGTAGAGGGATATGAGAGAGAGGGATTGTATGAGAAAGAGAAGAGAGGGTTATACTGTTTGGGGAGAAAATAGGTAGAGGAATAGGAGAGAGAGGGATTATATGAGAAATTGGGGAGAAAATAAGTAGAGAAATTGGGGAGAATGGGGAGAAAATAAGTAGAGAAATAGGAGAGAGAGGGATTGTATGAGAAATTAGGAAGAAAATAGGTAGAGGAATTGAAGAGAGAGGGATTGTATGAGAAAGAGTTTGGGGAGAAATTGGGGAAAAAATAGGTAGAGGGATAGGAGAGAGAGGGATTGTATGAGAAAGAGAAGTGTGGATGAGAAAGAGAAGAGAGGTTATACTGTTTGGGGAGAGAAATTGGGGAGAAAATAAGTAGAGGAATAAGAGAGAGAGGGATTGTATGAGAAAGAGTTTGGGAAGAATTGGGGATGAGAGAGAAGGATTGTATGAGAAAGAGTTTGGGAAGAAATTGAGGAGAGAGAGGGATTGAATAAGAAAAGAAGAGAGAGTTATACTATTTTGGGGAGAAAATAGGTAGATGAATAGGAGAGAGAGGGATTGTATGAGAAAGAGTTTGAGGAAAAATTAGGGAGAAAATAGGTGAAGGGATAGGAGAGAGAGGGATTGTATGAGAAAGAGAAATTGGGGAGAAAATAGGTAGAAGAATAGGAAGAGATGGATTGTATGAGAAAGAGTTTGTGGAGAAATTGGGGAGAAAATAGGTAGTGGGATAGGAGAGAGAGGGTATGAGAAAGAGAAGAGAGGGTTATACTGTTTAGGGAAAAATTAGGGAGAAAATAGGTAGAGGAATAGGAGAGAGAAAAAATAGGTAGAGGAATAGAAAAGAGAAGGATTGTATGAGAAAGAGTTTGGGGAGAAATTGAGGAGAAATAGGTAGAGGGATAGGAGATGGAGGGATTTTATGAGAAAGAGAAAAGACAGTTATACTGTGAAAAGAAAAAATAGGTAGAAGGAGAGATATTTGAAGCAGTCAGCAACCATCTATTATGATTAATATGAAGTATGGATTTTCTATAAATAGAAATATGTGTAACCATCTATTATGATTAATATGAAATATAACTTGATGGATCTTCTATAAATTGAAATGTGTAGTATATCGCCTTCTTAACTTGTTTTATTTTTAATTAAGACTTTATAGACTTGTTTTACTTTTAATTAAGACTTTATAGAAATATGTGTAGTATAACACCTTTTTAATTAAGACTTTATCGAAATATGGGTAGTATATTACCTTTTTAATTAACACTTTATAGAAATATGTGTAATATATCACCTTCCTAACTTGTTTTATTTTTAATTAAGACATTTATCTATTGTCCAATTGCCAATATAAAACTAAAATAAAATATTTAAATATGAGAAACGAAATAAAAATTTATTCCTAATGGTTGATTCACTATCTAAATGTAATCTAAGGCATTTTAAATTGGATTAAATGTAATCTAGGACATTTTAAATTGGATTTCAACATGAATGTAACACCTTCGTAATGTAATTTCATAAACTATTGATTTTTTTTGTTTGTTTGTTTAAAAAACTAATTTATATCAATTTAAATTAAGTGAAAGTACTTAAAATAAGAGAATTAAAATTTGCCTTTACTTTTGGGTTTTCGTGTTTGAAATAGAGTTTGAGTGGTTTTGTCATATATTTTTATTTCTTAAAAAGCTTCTTTAAGTTAATTAAAAAATAAAATAGCCAATGTAACAACTCCCGAAGTGTTTAGATAATGATCACGGATTTTTTAATCGAAGACTCATTAATTTAGTACATATTTTCCAGTTTTTGCATCTGTGTGAGCTCCTATTTATTTTCAAATTTGGTAGTAAAATTCATCCCTCATATTTCCTATTTCCTATTTCCTTAGTTCGAGTTGAGATAGAGAGACGTGGAGAAAAAGCGGTAGAGGGACGTGGAGAGAGAGGGCAAAGGCCCTCCCTTCCTTAATCTATGGAATTTATAAAGAAATTATAAAAAATTTATAAAAATATATTTTAAAGATAGAATTTATAAAAATATATTTCAAAGAAATTATATCGAATTTATAAAAATATATTATAAAAAGTTATAAAAATAAAATTTAAAGGTAGAACTTATAAAAATATTGTTTGAAAAATAGAGGTAATAACCAAAAAAAAAAGATAGAGACAAGACCATTTGAAAATTTGGATGGGTAGAAAAAGAAGTTTCAAAGTCAAATATCTCTCTAACAAGATTGCTTTGAGATATATATGGAGGGAAACTATGCGTTGGGAGAGAGGAGCATGAGTGATTTTTTTTTGGAAATTAGAGAGAGAGATATATGGAGAGAGAATGCGTGTGGAGAGAGATTTGAAAATTAAAGATATGCATAGATATAGATCCCCATCCCTTAAGCCCTTACTTCAATTTTTATTTTTGTTATTTTTAATACTTTTTGGATAGCCCAATTAGACCGCTCGGGACTGATCCGAATCAATAATTCGGCTACCTGACATGGATATGTGGGATGGATGATCCAACCCACTGATCTGGGTTCTAAGACAGTGGATAGGATCATCAACATGTAAATCACTGGGTAGAAAGTTGGTGCGGTTTATACGAGATATCAACCTTAAACAATCAAAGCAAGGCACACCTCTAAATCATGCTAAAAATGCAATTCTAGTGCTAAAAACTCTTATAATGGCCCACAAATCAATTTTTGTCGCTAATTATGAAGTTCAACACTCCAAAAATAGTGTAGATCGAACAAAACTATAAACACTAAAATTTTTTAAAATGGATAGTCATTGAAAATATGTCACAAGATTCACTATTTTTTAGATTTCAAATATTTTTTTTCTCTATTCATACATCGAGATGATCAAATGTAGGTTTTTTAATATGACGATAACCTTTCCAAATGGATTTTTGAAGTGCACCTAACTTCACAATATACGGATGGCACCTGATACAAAAGTTTTCGTTTGAGTTTTAGCAGTAATGTTGAACTTCTTTGATTTTCTAATTTTCTTTGGAAAATGATTTGATAAGGTTGCAGCCCTATTGCAATAAGCAAGGATGCATCCCTTTAGACCATGTTAAATTGGGAGGACATGTATTTTTAACATAGAGGAACCCGGGCACCCAAAGCCCACGGTACCTCTTACAGTTGCTGACCTTTTTCAACACGTGTGGGTAAGCCCATTGGAAAATAATTGCTTACCTTTTTAACACGTGTGATATGCCCATTAAGGAAAATAGTTTGGGAGGGCTGCAGCCTTATCAAAATAAATAAAGTCTCACCTCATAACTCATTGAAAATTGCAATTCAAACATTAAAAACATTTACATCAATCATCTTGGCTTGAACATTATTATTGCAAAAAAAAAAAATAGGCCTTCAAGCTCGAAAAATATTGCATATTATAATAAATTATCTAGACTGACCATTTCGCGATACAAATAAGTTTTCACATATCTACAAGATATGAACATTTTTTGAACTTCAAATTTTATTGTTGGTATATGAAATTGATTTTAGAAGCATCATGGAGATTTCATATTTAGTCTAGATTATTATTGTTACTTAGCTTAAATTGCTATGCTCTATAATAAATTATTATTGTTATTTAGATTATGTTATTTTCATATTTAGTCTAGATTGTAATTTTAAATCAATATGTTTATAACTTTTACAAATATTAATAAAAAGCTTATTGTTAATGTAGTATTATTACAATAACTTATTTTACACAACAATAAAACATATAGTATAATTTTGAATTGTATTAAGTTGTTATGTAGAAATTCTTGAATCATGTTTATTATAATATTATAATTAATAATTATACATTGATAACCAAATCTTGTATTTTATTTATTAATTTATTTGCATTATAAATTATGTAATGTATTATTTTTTCTTATAGTTGTAAATAATATTTTTAAATTAGATGATATTAAAAATTTATATTTTTTCTTATTTGTAAATTAAAATGATTATAAAATATAAACCAACAATTTCAATTTCAATATATAATATTATAGTTAGTTAGATTGTGATAATTTTGGATGAGTAAAGCGAATTAATAAAAGTTTGATAATAATTTCATTTTATATAAGAAATTATTTTTTAATCTTATAATATGGAATTATTTTCTAATATTTTAAATTGTTTTGATGTAATATTATAATATTATATTATAATTAATTATTATACGGACATTCATTTAGGAAAACAACAGTTTAATATTCACCTATTTTTACAGAGTAATGAAAGTACATAATGCACCAAAGAAAATAAAAGAACACTATTTTTAGAGATTTATAGTAAATTTTTGAAAATATTCTGAAGATAAAACTGTTGATTCGGCCGATTCTCCGATCTGACACGTTGATCCACCGATCTGACATGATTTTTAAGGTGGGTGATCCGGGTAGCCAATCTGTTTTTTTAAACTGTGATCATTACTATTAGTAATTCTGATATTTACATTTATTATAATTTATGTGGACATATCACATTATATTATTATTGATATACATAAATATCACACAAAGTAAACTTTCTTGGGAAAAGTTTAGTTGTCTCCACTATACAACTAAGCCCACTCGATCACAATGTTATGCTATTGGTTGCACACCCAAAGAAAATTCTCAATACATTATATATTATTGATTTATCCACATGAACTGAAGGACTTTTTGAGAAAGAAACAAAAGCACGAAGTATATGCAAAAAACTATAACATGGAAAACTGGAGGAATTGGTGTCTTCTCCTGTGCAAAAATCCCTCTTGTATAAAAACATATAAAACATATAAAACTCAGAATGCTATGAATGTTATGTGATTTGCTTATCGGGACATTGAATATCGATGAACAAGATATACAAATAGACATGTAACTGCATGTGCAATGAATAATTCCCAATGGTTCCCATTAAAATGGTATAGAGGGGAAAAGAGTGCTCAAATGGTTTGGAAGCTTACTCAACACAAATGTGTTTGCAAAGCAGTAAAAAATAGTTCATACGTAAAAACACAACAAAAGTCCCAAGAACAAAAACTCTGAAGCTATGCATAGAAGAATCAGTATCAGTCCTTGGTGCGACGGCTCCCATGACCCTCACATAAAACAATAAAGAAGCAAATCAGTTATCAAGATGCATAAATGAGCCCTAGCCATAGCCCAAATCCCCACTAGCATTGGGCCGACATGCCACTCACTGGAAGCCTATATAATGAAGTGGGGGTCACAATGATTTGCAATGCACATAACAACTATTAAAAGAACCCAGAAAGATCCCCTTTCTCTGTCAGTAGAGCTTCTAAGTCATATGCAACCTAGGATATCTATTTTCCAGAATCCTTTCATCAAAAGCAATATGTGTGTAAATGAAAATACTTGAAGATACTCTTTTCTAGTACTTAAATGATTCGCATAAAACTCTACACAAAATTCTTTTGGAACAAGATATCAGCAATGTCCATAAACAGTACGTGAAGGTTCCGCAAGGACTAGATCCCACCATGTAGTGTTCTGTATCAAATGTACCAAGATGGTTCAGTAAACCAAGTGGTAAACCAAATATCATATATGTCCAAGCCCTACTACACACCAAATACATTTTTCTACTATAATGTACGTACATATGCCATAATGTTACAACCCTGAATCTTTATACCTATTTCATGAGCACCCTCAATTTTCATAGGAAGCAGCCTACTTCCCCAGAAGAGTGAATCCATCAACAATTTTGTCAGGCATATCACGCTCCTACACATTGACCATAGCATCATTAAGAGTCACAAACTCATCCTCCTCATGTCACCTCCTCATATCACAAGTATAGGATAAACTAGGGAAGGGCATCATATTAATCTTTACAAATTACTTTTAATTTCTTTCCCTCCCATTTCTGCCAGCTATCCAAATGGTAGCACATGAAAATATTGGTTCAAAACATAAAGACGAAATACGCCTCAAGAAGGCCTAAGATTTATAGTGGAATGGAGCATGCAATGTGCAGATTGAAGTCAGATGCAATAGTGCAATTGTAAGAGTCACAAACTCATCCTACACATTGACCATAGCATCATTAAGAGTCACAAACTCATCCTCCTCATGTCACAAGTATAGGATCAACTAGGGAAATGTATCATATTAATCTTTACAAATTACTTTTAATTTCTTGCCCTCCCATTTCTGCCAGTTATCCAAATGGTAGCACATGAAAATATTGGTTCAAAACATAAAGAAGAAAGACGCCTCAAGAAGACCTAAGATTTATAGTGGAATGGAGCATGCAATGTGCAGATTGAAGTCAGATGCAATAGTGCAATTGTAAGAGTCACAAACTCATCCTACACATTGACCATAGCATCATTAAGAGTCACAAACTCATCCTCCTCATGTCACCTCCTCGTGTCACAAGTATAGGATCAACTAGGGAAGGGTATCATATTAATCTTTACAAATTAGTTTTAATTTCTTTCCCTCCCATTTCTGCCAGTTATCCAAATGGTAGCACATGAAATATTGGTTCAAAACATAAAGAAGAAAGATGCCTCAAGAAGACCTAAGGTTTATAGTGGAATGGAGCTTGCAATGTGTAGATTGAAGTCATATGCAATAGAACAATTCTAAGTATTTATTTTTCAACATGGTGAATGGGAACCAAAAGTCACATACAGAAGCTACTGTGGCCTGCGACAAGGTGACTGCAGGCATCCTTTTTGTTCACCATTGATGGAAGCTTTTGGAAGCAGGTTAGTAGAGTGACAACATAAGGGAATCATTGAAGGTTTAACGCAAGCCCATGAAAAATGATGATACCATATCTTAAATTTGTTGTAGATACATATACTTTTGTAATGCCCTACCAATTTGGGCAGCGAAAAAAAAGTATTATTCTAATATGCTTTCATCTTAGAAGGGTTGGCATCCTAGAAATATGTTGGCCTTCTAATCAGCAACATTTGAGGGTGAGGCAAGGGATGCTGAGGGAATCAAAATCTTCTGTTTATGTGTTTTACCACATATTTTATTAGTGGCAGATAAAAAGTGAACATAAATTTTCAAAATAGCATTTTACTACAAGAGAATATCTGATTGGGAAAGATGGGGATGTTGATGTTGACCCTACGAAGGTCAAGGACTTCATCCCAATAATTAATAAACAAACTCCCTGTGCCATATGAATTTCACTAGATATAAAGCAAAAGATTAGATAGCCATCCAAACTCTTGCCAAAAAGAAAGAAAAAAGCACAAAACTGTATAAACAATTTCAAGAAATTAAAACACGCTTTGAAGCTCAAATTTTCAAATTATCAAAAAGGAAAGGCTCACACTTAAACATGAGGATCAAGTTTACATTAACCGCATCTTGTTTTTCTCTTTTGCATATCTAATTTTGGGTTTTGAGGAACCATTTGAGAAATATAACAATTTCAGGAAATTAAAACACGCTTTGAAGCTCAAATTTTCAAGTTATCCAATAGGAAAGGCTCACACTTAAACAACATGAGGATCAAGTTTACAATAACTACATCCTGTTTTTCTCTTTTGCTTATCTAATTTAGGGTTTTTAAGGAACCATTTGAGCAAAACATAATATTTCCTGCTCAAAGGCTTGACATTATTCATCTGAATAATAAGAACCAAGTCTAGCATAACCGGGTTTCATACTGCTTTCAGATATCCAATACAAGTTTTTCAGTTAGGGATTCCAGTGTAAAAGAGTATCAACACCATGTCCATTTCTAAACCTATTAAACTAACATTTTCAAAGTAGGATAACCCAAAAACCAATGTTAACATAAATCAGCATCCATATCCTCGCAGTTATCCATCAAGACAGAGAATGGGGAAATTTTCGAAAAGAGAACAGAGTCATCACTAAGCATGTCACCATTCTTGCACTTAACTATCAAGATAAAGAAAAAGGAGGAAACTTTAGGACATATAAAGGATCATCTTTTAAGCATTAAACCAAGAGAAAATCATAAATTGGAGCTTTTAGGATCTCTGATACCTCATCAAATCTCCTTGACGATTGTCTTGGAAAATAAGAAAAGGAAAGCACCAGATTAACAATCTTGAAATGTGCACAACGTATTTACCTTAAAAGAAGAAAATAAACAAGCAAAATAAAACAAGTTATTCAAGGGAATGATTCCAAACCTGACATATATTTTCTGGAGATATCTGTGAATGAACTTCAATGAAAGTAACTGATTTTTTCTCATTAACAATTTTTCTCTTGGTGACATGAACTATAATGAAAGTAACTTACTGCTAACAAAAAGCTCAGAGCTGAATCCCCTGGAGAAAGCAGGCCTATTTGACAACACAAATGGTTTAGCCCACCTGCTTACAATCTTTGTTCTCCCCAGAGAGAAACCCATATGAGAGAAACCAGAACCTTCAGCTCAATAACCCATGATCCAAACTTTTCTTTGTTGCAAATAAAGGGAAAAGGTCTAGGGTTTTAAAATTTTTTGCGTAAGGAAAATTAGATTTGAGAGATTCCATAACTAGGGTTCTAAAGTGCATGTGGATTTATTTGGAATGATATATGGCTTAAGCATGGCTCTTCCAATTTAATTAAGGGAAAATTCGTGGTTTTTGCACCAGAGAATTAGGGCCGGTATTTTTCTAGTGAAAGGAAAATGAGTTTTGAGGTTGTGTGGATTTCTTCTCCACGAGTTCTCTAGAGAGTGAGTAGCAGGTGGGTGGAGAATGTGTAAAATGGCCTGGGATTCTCTCGTTGTGACCTGTCGAGTTCTCTAGAGAGTGAGTTGGTGGGTGGAGAAGGTGTGAAATGGCCTGCACAGAGATGCAACTCTCCTCCGCGATCTGTTCCTCTCGCTACCCATTTTTTATTCTCTCATGCGGTTTTCTAAAAAAATTTTCCCACGTCCAAGGATACGAAATGTACGGTTTTTTAAACTTACGGCTTTTTTAAATTTTGTCCCACGTACGATACCATAAATTTTGTCCCGCATCTTAATTATATAAAGGATATGAGCAGTTGTACAATGCCATAAAAAGTTTTCTTTAACACCGGTAATTGTTCCTTTGGGACCTCGGTTAAAATTAATTCTGTTCCACATCTAAACATATGAATGATATTAGCAGTTTAACTAAAAAAATTCGCTTTAGCATGAGTAGTTGTTCCTTTGGGGGCATCCGTTAAAATTAGAACAATGCCGAGAACATTAGCCTTACCCCTCATCGAGGATGACACGCACGATGGTCCAATTTTTTTTTTAGATTCAAATTATAATAATTTTTTCCCTTTTTAAAGATTCAATTCAAATTTTTTTTGACAGATTCTTTTTTTAAAAAAAAATGGTTCAAATTATAATACCTAAAGGAATTTGTTTTTAACAAACTTATACTTTTTAAAGATTAAATTCAAATTATCGTATCTAAAGATTTTTCTCTTTTCATAGATTCAAATTATAACAGTTTTTTCCTTTTTAAAGATTAAATTCAAATTTTTTTTGTTTTCTTTATTTTATAGTTCAAATTATAACAATTTTTTCCTTTTTAAAGATTAAATTCAAACTTTTTTTGACAGATTCTTTTTTAAAAAAAATGGTTCAAATTATAATACCTAAAGGAATTTGTTTTTAACAAATTTATACATTTTAAAATATTAAATTCAAATTATCGTACCTAAAGATTTTTCTTTTTTCATAGATTCAAATTATAACAATTTTTTTCTTTTTAAAGCTTAAATTCATTTTTTTTTTATTTTATAGATTCCAATTATAACATTTTTTTTCCTTTTTTAAGATTAAATTAAATTTTTTTTGACAGATTATTTTTTTAAAAAAAATGGTTCAAATTATAATACCTAAAGGAATTTGTTTTTAACAAATTTATACTTTTTAAAGATTAAATTCAAATTATCGTACATAAATATTTTTCTTTTTTCATAGATTCAAATTATAACAATTTTTTCCTTTTTAAAGATTAAATTCAATTTTTTTAAAAGTTTTTATAGATTCAAATTATAACAATTTTTTCCTTTTTAAAGATTAAATTCAAATTTTGTTTGACAGATTCTTTTTTAAAAAACAATGGTTCAAATTATAATACCTAGAGGAATTTGTCTTTAACAAATTTATACTTTTTAAAGATTAAATTCAAATTATCGTACCGGAATATTTTTCTCTTTCCATAGATTCAAATTATAAGAATTTTTTCCTTCTTAAAGATTAAATTCAAAAAACATTTGACAGATTATTTTTTTTAAAAAAAGGTTCAAATTATAATACCTAGAGGTATTTGTTTTTAACAAATTTATTCTTTTTAAAGATTAAATTCAAATTATCGTACCTAGAGATTAAAGGGAAAAGTTTATATAGAGCTGAGGCTCTAATCAATCAAATTTGAGTCTATCTCAAAAATTTCACTAGAAGATGTTGTTTTGATGTTCAAATATCTTCAAATTGATCATCTCGACATCAAGAAGCATGGACACGCTAAACAAATAGATTCAAGTTTTAGAAATAGTGTATTTTGTAACGTATTTTTGGACCGTCAATTTTCAAGTTTTCATAGATATGTCGATTTACACTATTTTTGAAGCTTTAAAATTTATAAATAAATATAAAAATATATTTTAAGGCTATCACAAAGATTTCTAATATTGAAATCACATTTTTCGATAATATTTGAAGGTAGGCTCTAATTTGATTGTTTAGAGCCTAGGCTCGATACAAACCGCACCCAAGATTAAATTCAAAATTGTTTTTGACAGATTTTTTAATTTTTTTTCAAAAAAGATTCAAATTATGACACCTACAGGATTTGTTTTTAACGAATTTATCCTTTTTAAAGATTAAATTCAAATTATCGTACCTACTGGAATATTTTTGGCAAACTTGGCTTGTTTGAAGATTTAAATTCGAATGATGAGAGATATACTGGAAATTGTTTTTGCCCAATTGAGATTAGTAGATCAAGAAAATTCCTATTTTATCTGTCAAAAATCAAGTTTTTTTTTTTTTATCCTTTTGAAATTATATTCAAAAGTGTGATAACCTTTTAAAAATTATATTCAAATTATGATGTTTACTGGAATTTTTCCTTTTGCCCAATCAATTCTTAAATCAAGAAATTTGTTATTCTATCTTCCTAAAATCAAGTTTAACGTTCTAAAATCACATTTAAAATTGCTATATATGCTGAAATTGTTGTCCAATTTCATTCTTAAATCTATTACATGTGTATTTTTATTTTTATAATGCCAAGATTTCAATTTTGTTTTTCCTCGAGTCTATTTTCCAAATTGTGATATCAGCTGAAATATTTGCCCAATTTCTAATACATACCTTTTTTAATTCTAAATTTTCTCCTAGATGTCAGTTTTTGCATTTCCCCAATTTTACTTTTCCAAATAATGATATCAGCCAAACATTTTGCCCAGTCCCCATTCTTAACTGGGATGCATGTGTTTCTTAATTTTATATTTCCAAGATTTCTGGTTCGGTCTTCCCTATTTGTTTTTTAAAATTTTCAGTTATTCTGTCTCCTCAAAATAACTCTAATGCATCATCATGATTAGAGTATTTTTCTAACTATCTAGAATTAGCTATACGAATTTTAATTCGTCTTTTTTGCTTTATAAAGGGCCATACTTTAGTGAGGCTACCAGCCTTTATATCAGTTTCCACCACTTGCATCCATGTGCATGTGCTTTGGGGTTTATCTTTTATTCTTTTTTAGGGTGCATGGACAACCCATCGAAGTCTACTTTTTCTTATCTTATCTCGTATTGGAGCCACACTTAAATTGTCTCAAATGTATTCATTTTGAATTGTTCATTTCTTGTCTTGCCACTCATCCAAAATAACCCTAATGTATCTCGATGAGAAATGACATTATGTTTTTTTTAAAATTAAAAATTTCCTCTTTTATCCTTATAATATTATAATACAAAATATGATAACTACTCGAGTTTTGGCTAAATTCCATTTTAAATCTAATATATGTGTTTTTAAATTTTTTGTCTAAGTTTCCATTTTTTGTCTTCTTTGACTAACTCTACTAGATCTTAATAGAAAATTGGCATATTTTGGTGAAATTAAAAAATAATCTTTTATTTTATATTCAAGTCTAAAACCAAGTCTTACATTTTTTTGAAATTAAAATAGTTTCACATATTTCTTGATATTAGAAAACAATCAAGTCCTGGTCTGGCCTTTGATCATATTTATGGTTTAGGCCTTCGTGTTTCTTGATTAAGCCAAATATGTCAGAACCAGTTTGCCTTGCCTGGCCCATCGCCAACCCTTAAAAATTATTTTTAAAATAAATTATTAAGCACTAATATTAATAAATGGAAAAGGTTTATATAAGATTGCAACCTTAAAATGTAGAATTACATATGCACCTAAAAAATCCATCGAAAAAGGTTGTTTTAATGTTGAAAAACCCTCTAATTGATCATCTCAATATTATGATGTATGAATATGAAAGAAACAAGATTTTGAGTCCCAACAACAGTGCATCTTGCGATACATTATCTAGACCATACAATTTCAAGATTTTCACATGTTTATAGATTTACTTGATTTTCAGTACTACTGGAGTTTAAAATTTCATAAATAGATATGAAAATAGATTTTGAGATAATCGGAAGAATATTTTACACCATAATTACATATTATGATTAAATTTAAAAGCTCACCTTATTTCGATTGTTTAAAGTTACAACCATATAGAAACCACACCCTTAATAAATATGAGTAACTTTTATATGCTTACGGGTTTATTCATGGCTCATATTGAATCTAGGCCGATTTGATGGCCATACAATTTTTTTTCACATTTGAATTTAAATTTATTTATATAAGTCTAAATTACTTGAATTTTGGAGGGTTTATTCTTCTCATTAAGGCACATCTAATAAAAATATTAAAAAATAAATCAACCTATATTCTCCTATAATTTTTAGGGGTATTTTGGCTAATTTATTTTTTGTTGAATTATTTTAAATATTTTTATGAGGTACACATATTTTTCAAAAATAGATGCTCAAAGTTTCACATAACTTAGAGTAGAATAAACAATAAGATTCAAAGATGAATCACAATCGTGGCCATCCGATCAACCATATTTTAATATGTTTGCACCAGCCCATTTGCTGACTAAAAGAAGGACTCATGTACACTAGTCGGAGTATATATATATATATATAGTTCTTACGTTTTTAATTTTTTTTTTTGTCTTTTTCTTCACGGCTTTGATCACTCACAAGTAGTCCTTTTACAATAAATCTACTTCAAATAAAATAAAAGAATACAAAGAAAAGACACAACCTATGCTTGGGAAAAAAAAACATAATAAATAAATATGGAAGAAACAAAAGAAGGTATCAGAGATTACTTCAATCGTGCATTTTACACCCCATGCCGTGTCACCACCTTTCGATGGTGCGGGATCTAATGGTCAACCTTCAATCTCAACCTAGAAAGCAAGTTTTAGGTCAAGCCACTCCAATGGAACATGAACCCCTTTTCAATCACAATCTCAAACTTAGGTGAACCTCCTTGATAACCTAGTCGAGAAAGATAACATCTCTTTTCTAAACCCTAAACATTGATCATCTCGGCATCAAGATGCATGGATATGAGAAAATAATGGATTGAAAGCTTTGAAAATGGTGTATTTTGTAACGCATTTTTCGACCATCAATTTTCAAAATTTTTATGTTTTCATATATATGTCAATCTGTACTAACTTTTAAGCTTTAAACTTTATAAATAACTATGAAAATATATTTTAAAGCTATCACAAAGATTTCCAATATTGAAACCACATTTCTGACACTATTTGAAGGTAGGTTCTAATTTGATTGTTTAGAGCCTAGGCTCTATACAAACCGCACCCTTCTACAAATTCCTTAAAAAAATTTTATTTAAAGAAAACCATTGATTAAAGGATGGGAGGTCCAGGTTCAATCAACCTGCACGCTACTAGCTAGTTGTCTAGTTATGTCTAGTTTGGCCTTTTTAAATAAGGAAAAGTATACAATGAGCTAATTAATCTTTGATACAAGATGGTCACAATTAATCTTGACCATTAGATGTGAAATTAGATGGCTGCATTTATTCTATTGACCAAGATCAAAGAAATTTTTTCAAAATTTGTGATATATCTAAACTTTCAGATTTCATATCAGATGGTTGTATATAATTGTGACCACCTTATATAAAAGGTAAATGGTTTCATTGTATACAATCCCTTTAAATAAATCATTTGAATTTTATTTATTAAAAGTTCCATAGTCTAACTCGACCTGATGACCCTGAATTAGGGCAAAAAAAAAAAGAAGAAGAAATAAACTATCATAGATAACAAGAACGAAGAAATAAACTATCATAGATAACAAGAACATAAAACTTTAATCTCAAATTTTCTAAGGTTTTAAGGGATAAAGTGGGCATATATAAGAGGAACCACCTATGCTTTCAAGTATAAACTGTAAATAAAAATTCTCTAGGGTCTTAGAAAGTTAAAGTGTGTCACTATGAACTCCCTAGAGCCCCCAAGTACGTCTCCTAAGAAAATTGTTTCCCCTCAAAGGTCTGTCAATGTTGCCAAATCGTCGGCGCCGCATCGATCGATTCCACACTTCTTCTGCTTGTTGTCACCCGAAACGACAGGCTCTATCCAGAGTAGTCGTTCCCGGTCTGCCAAATTTGGCCCCAATTCGTTTGCATGGTCTCCCAGCTGCCCGCTCTCGGGCCCTTGATCGAGACCTCCCTAACATCCCCAGCTCCACCAACATTGTATACTAGAACATGTGTCCAATATTTGAATCCACTGATCTCGAACCGGATCCCCCTTGTTTTGCGCAGGGAACACGTCTATAGTTCAGAGGGATCATGCTTGCTCTGTACTCTCCTATCTTGAGAATTGCAGGCATGGAGAGATCGAAGTGCTCACGAGGCGGGTTGTACTAACCCCCCTTGTCAGAAGGAAGGGCAAGGTTCGGAGGGCAAAAATTGGTTGCAGTGACGATGATAGAGCCATGGTGGCACCACTTTGGGTCCTTTTTTGAGTTGCACTTGATCTCATAGCAAGCACCGCATGTGAGGCCATTGTTGAACAGGGCAGCGCTGAGTGCCACATTGTTCACGCCATAGCCTTCTTTAACAAGATCACCATAGCCACAAGCACCCTCTGCAACAAAACCATAGCCACAAGCACCCTCTGCAACAAAAACAATTTGAGTTGAGAGATAGAGAGAGAGAGATTAGGTATGCCTTAAGATCCACAGTACTAGAACACTAGTAATCAAAAGCAAACAACCAGAGGTAATTGTCACACTATATAAAAGGAGACTTCAACATAGTCCAACAGACTATGGTATATAATGGTACTCTAGGAATGCAATCATCGACCATTTCATTGATGGGTGGATGGAGATTTATTATGGGAATGTATATAATAAGACCATTTATTTTTGGTACAAGGAGGTCACAAGTACTTATAACCACCCAATGTGAAATATGATAGTTTGGGTGTGTTGTTAAGTTCGAGAAATTTTTTTTTGAACTTTAAAGTTGGTCAATAGAATAAATGCGGTCACCCAATTTCATATCTAATTGTCAAAATTAATTTTTGACCACCTTGTATCAAAGGTAAATGGTCTAGTTATATACATTTTTTTATTATAAGGCTCAATGGGAGGACCAAGATGGTGATGCACCATGTAGCCTTGTTCTTGAACTATGATTTTAATAGTCCAATGCATAGCCGTTGGGCTATGTTTTACTCACAAAGCCAAGAAGTAGTCAAATAAAGGTGTGAGAAGGAAACTAGAGAGATCTCTCTTGAATAAGAAACCCTATTAACCTTCTTCTGTTTGGTCGGAAAGCAAAGCAATTTAGTGCTCCGGCCTATTTAGAGGAAGACCTAAGAAATTTTTTTAAAATTTTAATAAATAAAATATATATTTATATAAGATATGTTAAAAAGATAAATCCATGCTTCTGCAGAAGAGGTCAAATTGGATCCAAACAGCCAAAAATGGACACACCAAAGCTTTGCTTCGCTTGGGTGAAAATCCAAAGACTTCAACCTTTTCAGCTAAAGTGAAGATAATATGATGACATTGCTTTGAACAACCCATGGTAAACAAGCTAACAATTTTTTTCTTGTTTTCTTGCTAGATCAAGATAGTCTGTTAAAGTAAATGAAATGAAAAAGATTTTGTGGTCCAGGAAGGGCACCAAATTAGGTGGTCCACCCCCAAGAACATAATTAAGCGAAATTTTTTCTTTAAGATTTTTCAAGCCATATTTGATTGCCTCGTGAATATCTTAATTGAAAGTTTTTAAGCTAGTAAAAGGTAAAAGTTAAGACCCGAGGTTTATGGTTGAGAGTCCCGGTCACTAAAGATGATATATATTTTCAAATTAAAAGGTATATCCTTATGTTTTTTAGGGTTTCAGAAATCTATCAAATCACACCTTAGAGATCAGCTATTTAACATTTCACTCATCCAATAATTTCCAACAACTTATGAACCAATTGTATCCTTTGGTTAGTTACTTGTTAAATTTGATAAAAAAGAAGGGTGCGGTTTGTATAGAGCCTAGGCTCTAAACTATCAAATTAGACCCTAGCATCAAATAGTGTCGAGAAATGTGCCTTCAATAATTAAAATTATTGTGATAGCCTTAAAATATATTTTCATTTTTATTTATAAAGTTTCAAGCTTCAAAAATAGTGTAGATCGATAGATCTATGAAAACTTGAAAATCTTGAAAATTGATAGTCCAAAAATACATTACAAAATACACTACTATTTCAAAAACTTGAAATCCATTTTTTCTAATGTCCATGCATCTTGATATTGAGATGATCAATTTGAGGATGTTTGGGCACCAAAACAACCTCTTCTAGTGAACTTTTTGAGGTAGGCTCTAATTTGATGGTTTAGAGCCTCAATTCTATATAAACTTTTCCCTAAAAAGAATGATGGGCTATTTAAAATTAGAATAGAAGAATGAAGTGAGAAGTTAAATATTTCAACACTAAGTATGATTTGAGAAATGGAAATGTATTCAATATGATCATTTACTTTTGAAACAAGGAGGTCACACAAACATCATTGACTGTTAGATTTGAAATTTGGTGGTTAAGGATGTATCATTATTTTGGCATACAGTCCAAAATAAAATTTTAGAATAATGGGACACACTTTCATCTATTAGATTTCACATCCAATGGCTAAAAGTGATTGTGACCTCTTTGTATTAAAAATAAGGAAAACGTTTATCTAAGGTTGCAACCTTAAAATGTGGAATTAAAGATGCACCTCAAAAGTCCATCATAAAATGTTGTTTTAATTGATCATCTCAACATTCAGGTGTATGAATATGAAAAAAAATAATAATAATTTTGAGTACTAGAAATAGTGTATCTTGCAGCACATTATCTAGACCGTCCGTTTTCAATATTTTCACATGTTTATAGATCTACTTGACTTTAACTATTTTTGGAGTTTAAACTTTTATAATTAGAAAAATAGATTTTCAGATAATCCTAAGAATTTTCTACACCAAAATTACATCTTATGATAAAATTTGGAGGTGCACTGTAGTTGAATTTTGTAAGGTTGCAACCTTATACAAAACACACCCTAAAAATAAATGGTCTAATGGTATACAATCCCTTGAAAAATTCTCCTTGTCAAGATGATAATGTTTAAATCAATAAACAGTCGTATCTTAAGTGTATAGGAACTGAAATATATAGCTTCTATTTCTTAAAAGTACTCATCGGGTAGTGAATTTCAAAGTTCTATATAAAAAAATAGAAGAAAAAGAAGCAGCTCTTTTACTAGAGAGAATAACTGTACATTTCCTTACCCAAAAAAAAAAAAACTGTACAACGTGCTCCTACAGGAGCACATTATACATGCTCTAACAATGGAAAAAGTAGAGTCCTCCATGACAATTTTTGTATAAGAAAACAAGCATGTAAATTAAACTGGTCTAATTAACAAAGCCATTTTGTTAAGAGGAAAAAAAGCAATAAATAAAGAAAAACAATAAATAAAAATAATATCTGGTTCACACGATGAACATGAATACTCACGCATTGTTCCACTTCCATTAGGTCCTCCTTAGAAGGTGGCATGTGCTGAATGCCAAACATCACCTACCACAAACTTATCAAACACAATCACCATTGCCATTGCTATGAAAATAGCCTTCACCATCTCTCTCTCTCTCCTCCTCCATCCTAATTTCAATTCATATTTATAGATGAGAAATGGCAGAGATTTTCATTTAGCTGGCTGAAAAAGGCTGTCTTACTTAATGACTAGGGTCCAATGAATTAAGAAAAAAATAGCAAGTATTATTCGTTTTCCTACACTTGGAAGAAAAGCTTTGTGAGGTATTCTCTCAAAATATTCCTTTTATGTGTTTTTTTTTTGTCAAAATTTATGGGGAGTTAGTTTTGAATTTCAGTTACTAATCATATATTATTTATTACGAATTAATGTTCCCTAAGAAAATAGTATATACATAAATCTACACAAAAAAAATTGAAATAAATATTTGGAAAAGTTATTAAAATACATCAAACTTATCACCAATTTAACAACGGTCTTGTGTATTTTGATGGGTATTTTGAAATCAAATCAAAATTATAAGTAAAATATTAAATAGTTGATCTATTACAATAAATAAACATTATAATAGTATATATTACATCAAATATGGGAAATGATCTAATGCGGGGGCTGTATTATAGTATAATACAACCACACTTCTAGAAAATCATGTTTGTAATGTTTATATGATCCAAAATTTTGCACACACACTCTTTTCTTCTCAGTAATCAATCTTAAAAAAAGTAACTAATTTTTTCCCTATATATGGTCAAAATGAGTCCCCTCCGACAATGAATCTATACTGCCAATTTGATGAATTTCAAGATATAGGCCTTTATGAATTGAAAAGCATATTTTTCTTTTTTAATATTGTTAATCTAATGATAATAAAGTTATCTAAAAAATATGGAAAGAAAAAAAATCATTCTATGACCTAGATCTAAGCATCTCACCAAAATGGACGGCCTATGATAATTGCGCTAAAAAAATACTTTCTAGATTTCTTTTCTCAAAATTCCCTTTTTTGTGATAGTTCATTAGAATAAAAAGAGTGTATATTGTAAAATTTGGATCAAACAAATGGTTCTAACATGATTTTTGAAGATTGTTGCATTATATTACTATACAGCCGTTGCATGAAATCACTCCCCAATAATCAAATATATTTATGTTTAAAACTGAGTTTGATAATGTGTTCATACCAATGCTATAAAAATTGACCAGTGGGCCGAATCAGTCACCCACACATTTTGAGTCCAACAGGCTTAATGTAACTTGGCTTGACCGACTCAACCAACCGAAAAAGAAAAATGTAAACAAAATATAAAATATTTAAATTATTTTTTGGGGTCTTAAGTCGTTCTTAAATTAGTAGTTTTATGTACATAAAACAATATTTTTTAATAAAGTTTTCACATCTATTTAACTGAGTTCCCATTTTAGGATAAAATCCGATAGGCTACCCGCAGTTTCTGGTTTGGTTTCTGAGTCGAGCAGCATTGTTCATAGAAATGAAAGCAAACAATCAATTCTTCAATGTATTACTCAAAAATAGAATGAAAATAAAACTTTTCTATGAAAAGATACTTAATTCTGGGACCTCTAAGTTTCATGTCTCAAATTTGCGATAAAAAGGAAAGATTCTTCAGGCCTTCTCTTTGTATTGTATTTCCTATTTTACCGCTTACCATAAAAAATAAAAAAGGAACCTGTCTCAAATTTGCCATAAAAAGGAGACATTTTTCAACAACTTCTCTTTGTATTGTATTTCTTGCTTCATGTTCATTGCATTTCCTATTTTACCACTAACCATAAAAATTACAAAAAGGAACATATCTCAAGGAAAATCTCTTTGCATTTCGAAATTACTATTTCATGCTTACCATGCAAAGGAAAAAACATTAATTGAAACTCTTTCTATTTTAAAAACTCTATTTCATGTTCACCATTAGAAAAAGTAAAATTTCAACAAATTCCTCTTTATATAGAAAATTTTCCTAAATCGCTCAAAACCCACCAACCCTAAGTTTCTATTTTTTATAATTAAGTTTAGCTTATGGGTTGAAGAGGTTATATCCTCAAATTTTGGGGTCCTACAATCACAATTAAAATGACAATATGCTCCCTCGAGAGCATGAGATCTTTCGGGGTGAAAGGAAACTCTTTTTAACATGGAAAAATATTAGTAAAGGAGATAAGCCCCTTAAAAATTATTGAAGAATTTCAAGTTATTCCTTTTAACATTCGATGGAATAGTATTCTATTTTCATTTCACTTAGATATCTCCTTTTAAAAATTTTAAAATCCCCAAGTAGCCCACTGAGGAGAATTTTAATAATTTGACCCCAAAAGAGGCCCCACTCAAAACGATGAAAATACCCCCAAGTCCTTTGCATCATAAATAAGAACATATTATTCAGTATTAGTAATGCATAACAAGGGATATTTTCACAATTTCATACATGCAATGCATTTAAGTGAAAATGATAAAAGTATCCCTAGTTGTTCAATATTATAATATGGACTCGGTTTCTAAGCGGCCAAACCCATATATATATATATAAATGCGGGCCTCTTAATAAATCTATTTTTGAGATAGATTTTAGGACTTAATTTTTAAAGAAATGTTATCTCTAATATGGAGATGATGAATATGAATAAATAAATAAATTTAAAAGACTAGAAATAATAATTCTAGTAAGAAACATTTGGACCGTTAGTTTCCATTGATTTTAGATAGAACACCTACTTGCATCTATCTTTAAGATGGATGCTTTACACTTTCTGGACCGCATATGTAGAAATGCGGTCCATCCCACATGAAACAATGTTCTTTATAGTATTGAACAATGTGTTTCTTATTTGTAAGATAAAACAACTAGAGGTAATTTCATCACTTTGTTGAAACCTGGGCCAAATTACAAAAATGTCAATGATTATTATGCATTTCATATACCATACAAGGGTAAGTTCGATATTTTAAATTTTTAGGTGGTATTTAATTGAATGAAAAAGAAATAAATAATGCCATCAAATATTAATAGAGATAATTTAACTCCTTTAATAAAATTGTAAGGGGTTGCGTCTCTTTTAATGATATTTTCCCTTTAAAATAATCCTTCTAGTTTACGCTTATTTGCAAAAACAAAAACAAAACAAAAAACAAAAAGCCCATGCAATCCTTTTTACATAGCAACAAGCAATTAGTTATGGGTGCAGTCTGTATAGAGCCAAGGCTCTAAACAATCAAAGTACATCGCACCTTCAAACAGTATTAAGAATGTGGTTTCAATACTGGAAATCTTTGTGATAGCCATAAAATATATTTTGATCTTTAATTATAAAATTTAAAGCTTAAAAAATAGTATAGATCGAGCAGATCTATGAAAACTTGAAAATCTTGAAAATTGACGGTCAAAAAATGCATTACAAGATGTACTATTTTCAAAACTTGAAATCCATTTTTTTCTCATGTCCATGCATCTTGATGTTGAGATGATCAATTTGAAAATATTTGGACATCAAAACCACCTATTTTAGTGAAATTTTTTGAGATAGGTTGTAATTTGATTGTTTAGAGCCACCGCTCTATATAAACTTTTCCCCACTAGTTATTAGTCATTTTACATTCGTTGTTCCATTTTTTGTGCAAGTTCACAATTTAAATTAAACCTGATATTATTCGAAAGATTAATTAGTGGGATATTATCGACAAGCTATTAATTATCATGATAATTTCTTGGCATCAAGATCATTCCATGCATAATATCGCCTTCCTAAATTATCATGAAAAACTCCAGTAGTTTCATATTATCAGCGATAATTTTCACTAATACTATAGGCTGCGCTGGAGGATATTATCTACTCCCCTTGGTGAAAACGTTTATTAGGGAGATCTTATGGGGCATTTAAGAATCACTAGATAATTATTTCAAAATATGAAAACCAAATCTTGAGTACTTTAGCACTTAAGTCTTGCCTTCAAAAAATTAGATGGCCCGTTCAATCTTGAGACATTATTCTTTTGGGACCATAGAGTGTGAGATCTGATTTTTTCTTTTTTTTTTTTCTTTTTCTTGAGGTTGGAGGAGAGCAAATTTCAAATTTTTATCTTTTCAAAGCATAACCTTGTGATTTTTTGGTGAATTCCAAATTTATGAGATTGACGAAAATTCCGAATTCGAAGGAGGGAAGTATATTTGATAAAATAAAAATTGTCAAAACATTTTCCAAATATTATGTTCATGAGAACATTAGCCTCCCTCTTTAAGTATACAACAAGCTTGTAAATATGGAAGAAGTTAACATGAGGTTGCAACCTTATACTACAAAAGTAAGGTACACCTCAAAAATATAGTAGAAAGGAGTGTTCTGAAGTTGGAAAACTTTCTAAATGGTTATTTCAACCTCGAGATGTACAAATATTAAAAACTTAGGAATTTTGAGTCCTAAAAATAATATATCGTGTAACAAGTTATCTAAACTGTCTATATTCAAGATTTTCAAGTATTTATATATCTACTTGCTCGATAGGGTTCTTGAAATTTTAGATTTTATAATCAGGTTGAGCATAGATTTTCAAGTCATCCTAACATATTTTGACACTGAAACTATATCTTCGGGCGAAATTTAAAGGTGCGCCTTACTTTTATGGTATAAGGTGGGCACCTTACATAAATATAAGCCTCACCCTTTAAATATATTATCACAGAAGAATTCTTGTTAAGGTCATCATGGCCTGTCCGCAATGGATAATAAGACTGAAAGAGCAAGAAAATATAATGATACAAAGATACTGAAAACCTAACAAGGAAAACTAGAAGGCAAATCATAAACAAGAACGCCAAACTTGAGGACCCTCCAATTCACATTACACCTGAATGACTTAGTGAGACACTAAGAATATATAAATCCTAAAAATGTATTAAGTACAATTGAACACAGTGCTTAGAACATCTAGGGCCTAACATTGGTAATCCAAACATTTGTAATAAAAAATGAGGATAATATCGAAAAGGAGTTGAAATTCCATACAATCTCAATAAATGGGTCAAAATAGTACAAATTGCACTTGACGGTGTGCTATTAAATTTTTATATCAACTAGGTATATCCTCAAAAAAAGAAAAATTAATTTTTTTTTCCAAATTGCCCTTATTTGGTGTTAAAAAGCAATTTACGGCTGGTTTCAAAAATTTACCCCCAAATATCATTTTGCTAAGGCCTCTTTGAGGTAAATTTATTAAAGTACACCTCATTGTTCTTGCTGTCCAACAACGAACAGGGATAATTTGGATTTATTTTTTTATTTTATTTTAGAGGAAATACTAGTTGGTATGGAAAATTAAAAGCATAAATTTGAGCGCAATTTATAATCTTTTGACCTTTTAGTGGTATCGTAACGGTTTCAACCCCTTTTCTGATATTTTCCCTAAAACGTGTTCAAGCCAAACATAAACGCTAGAGTCTTTTTTTTCTAAAAGCCGGTGCCTCCAATAATTAATGTGGGGATTGTATAATATATCATTATTTAACTTTGGTACGAGATAGCTACAATCACTTTTAGCCGTCAAATACCTGATCCAACAACTTGAGATGTGTCAACAAAGTTCAAAAAATTCTCATTTGGGTCTTGAACCTAATCAATAACACATCCTCAACCATCATATGTCAAATCTAATGGCTACAATATCAATATTGTACTAAAAAGTAACTAATTTTTTAATAAATTTAAAGCTATCCCCTTTTTTAAGTCATAAGCAAAAGGGAGATTTCTCCATCAAAGCGGTATGAGATGTATATCGTCCGATATGGGATGTATATCGCCCCGTATAGTAAATCTCAACACGTACATGCCACTTTTAGAGAAGGACGTGGTAGCATGCGACGAGCCCTCATATTGTAGAAATGCGGGCTTGGAAATAAATACATTTTTTAAATATAATTTGATCCTAATTTTTATAGAATATATAATCTCTAATATGGAGCTCATGAATATGAATAAATAACTAATTTTTGAAAACTAGAAATAATAATTATATTAAAAAAACAGTTTGACCGTTTGTTACAATTGTTTTTAGATGGACCACCTATTTGTATTGATCTTTAAGATGGATGTTTTGATCGTTGGACCACATATTGTAGAAAGGGATTGTATACAATGAGACCATTTATCTTTGGTATAGGGAGATCACAATTGCTTATAACTAGTGGTTTAAAAAATGGATCGGTGACCCAGATCGGGTACCTCAAAAACCCATACGAATCGGTGAATCAGCGATCCGGATAGGGAATCGGCCTATTTAGTCGGATTAAGCCTTAAAAAAAATCTGAAAAATTATTAAAATTCATTATAAATGTTGTTTTGTAGGAATCCAATAAGAAATGTAAGTACTACATTATTATTTCATTTTTTCATCAATTTACGAATATTGAGATGTTTTTTCCCTGTTTAAACTTATGCTAAGCATTAAATTTGCATTATATAAAAGAAAAATCATAGAATTATCATGCATAAAATATATAATTATATATGGACTACAATAAAGAATGGATTAAATCGATGAAAAATGACCACTAAAATCTCGAAGTATTGTATTATCTTTTATTTTATTTTTTGATGACATTACTTTCTTCCTTTTACTTTATTTTTAGAGGATAAATTATTTTTTGACAAGAAATTCTTATTGTATTATCTTTTATTTTACTTTTTCTTTTATTTTTATTTTTTATTTTTTGATATTATTTTTTCCTTTTATTTTTTTTGAAAGATAAAAATAAAACTCGTTTTTTCCGTATTTTTTTATGACATTATGTTCTTCCTCTTTATTTTTTTTTGATGCCATTATTTTTTTCCTTTATATTATTATTTTTATTTTTATTTTTTTGATGATATTATATCCAAAATTATTTGAATTACAGTATTACCTTAAAAAACCCTCTAAACTAATTCATAATAGTACTTTAATTCGTCTCATACTTGTAGTTTGGCGAAAAAAAAAAAACCCTAACTATTCTTCACAAAACCGTGACTAAAAATCGAAAATCTTTATCAATCATATACATACATTTTATGCATTAAAATTAAAAAATACAGTTTTGCATTAAAAATTTAACTTGTATTTTTTTGCTTCGATAATTTATCAACATGCACTTTTCTACATAAAAATTTAACAATAAAAATAAAAAATACAGTTTAATTCATCATGATAATCAAAACCTGGTCACGATTTTCACAATTTTTGAGAAAACCACAATTTCTCGAATAAATCGATTATCAAACTGTTTAAAAAAAAAAAAAGCACTTTTGCACAGACCTGCCCGACATCAGTCATTCCAACTTGAAAATCCGCCTCAAATCGAATAAATTACATCAAATTGAATATATGTTATGATAAAAAATACTATAATGAATCAAAGCCTTATAATATTAACACATGATTATCACAAAATTGAATAAAAATCGATTGAATGGAGGAAAAAAAAAAAATGCAGTTCTTCACCCACCTGACATCAGTCATTCCATTTTAAAATCAAGCTCAAATTGAATAAATCAGATCAAAATGAATACATGTGATGATAAACAATACTATAAGAAATCAAAACCTTATAAAATTAACACATTATTTGCAAATAATTGAGTAAAATCGATTGAATGATGGGAAAAAAAAAAAACACAGTTCTTCACAGACATAAGTCATTTTTTCTCGAAAATCAACCTTAAATTGAATAAATCAGATCAAATTGAATACATGTGATGATAAAAAAAACTATAAGGAATCAAAACCCTATAATATTAATGCATTATTTGTAAAACATTGAATAAAATTGATAGAATGATGCAAAAAAAAAAAAGCACAGTTCTTACCTATTTTTCCTGTACGCGTGGCTTCAAATTCAAATCTGATATGCAATCGTCCAAAATACTCACAAATTATGAACAACAACTTCTAAATAACAATTTTAAGATTAATAACCCTCAGATTTTAACAAAAAATGATGCCCTATTTTTCTTGAAATCAGAGAAATGGCGGATCCCTAAAACTCACGCTTTGTTCTTCACAGATCCAAATATTGGTGATCAAAATCGATGATTTCTACTACAATTTATTGACTGAAATGGCTGAAAAGATTAAAGTAAAGGCTGAAAGATTCGATTACAAAACTGAAAAAGATGAAAATTGATAAAAAAAAAAATGAAAAAAAATCATGAATCTTGTGAAGAACAGTGTGTAGCCCGTGTTTTACTATTGGGAACTGGCTTGACTCGGTGATTCACTGTTGGGAATCGCCCGGTTCTCTCTAGACACGTGCGATTCCCTATATTTTAGTGGAATCGATACGGGTGTGCCGGTTCTCGAGTAGATGCAGGCGAGTTAGGTTCGACTCACCGACAATTGAAACACTGCTTATAACCATTCGATGTGAAAACTGATAGCATTTGAGTGTCATAAAGTTCGAGAAAATCTCTTTTGAATTCTGAGCTTGGTCAATAGAATAAATGCAACAACCCAATTTCACATTCTGTAGTCAAGATTCATTATGACCACCTTGTATCAAAGGTAAATAGTTTCATTGTATACTTTTTCTTGTAGAAATACGGTCTAACCTATATGGAACAATTGTACTTTAGAGAAAAGTTTGCAGCCGGAAGTTAAAGTTTTGCGTGATTTATAGGAATGTATATAATGAAACCATTTACTTTTTGTACAAGAAGGTGACAATTATTACTGACCATTGGATGTGAAATCAAGTGATTGAGGATATATCAGTAACTAGGCACAAAGTCCAAAATATAATTTCTCAAATATTGTGACACGATTCAATTTATAGGATTTCCATTGATTAAATAATGGGATGGGAAAGTAGCACATTAAAGAAAACTTATCATTATTCACATAAGATTTATATCCAGTCTCATTTCCACTTTTTCGATGACTCTAGATATTATTTTGAAATATCGGATCTTCCATCATTTAAATCGTATATCTCCTTCAGTTGTAGTTATTTATCATTCAATGAATGAATGAAGAAAACATTTTTGTTTAACATCAACCGAAACTGAATTGTAATGTGACCATTCATAAACAAAGCATTCAAAATTTTACTGATTCTTTATACTTTTTTACCCATCCAATAGATTCCTTGTATATTTCAGTACAGCAGCAACAAATCTTGAATAGGGAATTGTATAAGCTACCTACCTAACTCATTGTTGAAAATTTTGGGATCAATGATTTGACCATGCAAAATAATAACGGAAGCATGGGAAGCAACTGGATGTGTTGCATGTGCCAATTATCATTTAACTAGTAAGCCCTATTGAGGTTCCACAAGTTGTGCACCTTGTTACTGTATTTGAATCAGTCCTGCTAAGGGTAACAAGGGGGGTTTAAATTTAGAAGTTGTTCTTATAGAAATTTTAGAGACAGACGAACTTTTTGAGAAAATAAATATGCTCCACACCATATAGAAATTTTAGAGATAGAGGAACACTTTGAGAAACTAGTTATGCCTGACACTACTCATGTGGTGGTTCTTTCATTGTATATATTATGATGTAATATACACCTTCCTATCTTGTTAGATATGATATATACTTTCCTATCTTACTTGTATATTTTCCGAGATGAAAGAAAAGACAGGAAATTTATCTTTCCATGGTTGTCGTCAAAAAACCATGCTTTTGATAGGTCATGTTCCTGGTAAAAAATATAATGAAATTATATTTCCAATCCTTTCCCCAGATCCCGCTACTACGAAAGAATCAAAATACACATGGCCATGAGTTGGAATAGTTGTAAAAGAGTAAACTACTAAATTACTGAAAAGTAAAGTGCATTTTGAGGAATTTTCCTTTAGGACACAGTATTGGTGAGTCAGCCAACATACCTATTGTTGTGCGGTCCCTTGTTTGTCTAACATCCATCTAGAAGATGAATGTCAAAAAATATTATATTCACTAAAAGTTAAAATGGATGTGAAGAAAGGAATTCAAAAAATAACATTTATATTTTGTAAAAAAGAAATTTCCACTTGAAAATGTTTTAACTTTCAAGGATGCTTTGAAAAGTTTATTAAACCTTTACATTTGTAAAGGTTATTACACATCTTCGAAGAGGGCCATAAACAGTTACAACTTTCAAGGAAGCTACAACATAAAAATTCCAAAAAATTAGTTACCAACATGGCACCCTAAAAGCCTCATTGGTTAAAGATCACTTATCTATCTTTAAAGACATCCCCTTTTTATTATTTTGAACATGTGTCCACTTCTTAATTAAAGCTTTGCAATATAAAATAAAGATGTATCTTTTGAGAAAATTATTTTACTTATTTTATAGACATCGAATAAAGGGTGTGGTTTGTATAAGGTTGAGGCCCTAAACAATCATTGGAAGGTGCACCTTCAAATAGTATTGAAAGAGTTGTTTTTATATTGAAAATCTTTGTAATGGCTTGAAAATTTATTTTCATCTCTAATTATAAAATTTAAAGCTAAACAAATGGTGTAGTTCGAGCAGATCTATGAACAGTTGAAACACTTGAAAATTGATGTTCAAAAAATGCATAACAAGATGCACTATTTTTAAGACTTGAAATCCATTTTTTTTTTCATATCTTTACATCTTGAGATAGAGATGATCAATTTGAGGATTTTTTGGAATAAAAAACCCCTTTTTTAGTGAATTTTTTAGGGGCATCTTAATTTGGTTGTTTAGGGCCTCACCCTTATATAAATATTTTTCTCAAATAAAAGAAGATGGAACTAAAGTAACTTAATGACTCACACTCCTTTTTCTAAATGTAACTTACAGAATTTTAATAGATGTTATATATTGAACCCCCTACGTAATCCGAGGGGTTAAGCCTGGGACCAATCGACCTACACAAGACTAGGTCCTCGTTGTGTAGCCATGTTCGGATCGAGCCAAAACCTTTCCAGGTCAAGGTGGAGCTGGCCTATTTACGTCTCTAGAGTCACTTTAGTCTCTCTTTTAAATTTTGTTACTAAAAGTTCCCCAGTCCAAACTTTTAACACTTCATTTAGTAGACCTCAAAAATACAAAAAATGAAAGAAAAAAAAATGAAAATATGCATTCTTTCTCCATGATCTATTTGAAATATATATATATATATATATATATATATATATATATATATATTATTAGTTACGAACCCGAACCTAACCTAC